>JANTCA010026451.1:0-22478 GCA_024741275.1 Chironex yamaguchii | reverse complement strand
TATATATACGTATATATAAATAGATGATGTCCTCGTATTGAAACCTTTAATTCCTCTTTATAATTCATATTGAGACGTTCTGGTACTCCTCTGGCAATTTTATAATCAGTAGGAGGAAATTGTAGTACAAAATCAATCGTAGAGATGACCTACCTATATTTAAAATATGTTTTGTAAGATAGATATTTAGATTTTGTTCCTGCCTTTCCCACCATACCTACTAAAATCAACATGCTTATTTAATTGATGAATGTGGAATCATTTTCAGTCTTGCATCAGAAACATGTTATATCTTGCACCTTAAAACTTTGTCTCTATCATGTCCTGTTTTGACTGATATATCCCAGAGTTTCCTTATTAGCATATTTAAATTAAATGCACCTATTGATCAGTTGAGTCGGTGAAGAGAATAGAAATAGTAAGACTTCCTCATTTGAAACATTGAATAGTTTTGGCAAACTTGATGAATCATAGCTGACGAAGAAACAATACGCAATGCTTGCTCACAGAAAGGTAAATCCGTAAAGAATTATATGTATGCAAGATAACTGGAGATTATAAATGTGGACGAAAAGACAAGCAAAGCCGCAGCAGTCCTCAAGTTTAATGCAGACACGCGAACCGTGTATGAATGGTGTAGGAGGAAGGTTGCAGACGCTATTTAAACGATTTTCAAACTTTGTAGCCCTCCTCTCGTATAAGTCTTTCCTCGAATAAGTCCCTATCCAAAAATATCAAAAATATATACATCCCCTGGAGGCTTATTCGAAGATTTACCATATTCATCTGTTAGTATAAGTCAAAAGAAACCAATGTACTCAACGTCAAAAGTCACACAGGACACTATTAGTCTTATGATAAAATAATGCCCCAAGTAAAACTAAGAACATTTACTCTGAAGTTGCATATCCCTGACACATGTGACCAGAAACATCCGTACAACGTTTTGGACTCTGTTTCTCAGCAGTCATGGTTACGAATAAAAATTCGGGTCGTTTTTCGTAAAGTAATTATTTGAATAATTAAAGAAAACCTAACTAAACAATAACTAATTCCTAACAAGTAATATAAGTAGATACAGTCTTAACCGAGGAAGCATTGCCGTATAAACTTAAATAATGCAAATCTAGAGGTTACGTTTAAGATTGTGGAGAAGTGCTTCAAGCTTGGACTCGTATTAACAGCGAGGGTGAAAGGAATAAAAGGCAATCGAGGGATTTATTTTGCAAAGGGGCTCGTTCTTCATTATAATTGCCATCGTTGACAACCTTAATAACGTAATAACCCCAATAATGTTAATGTCGTCGACCACAGAAAGAGTAATGAAAGATTAACACGAACTGCCTGCTTTGTTTAAAATAAAACGCAGCTACAGGGAAATTAGAAGATTTCGACACCTTATCAACTGGCTCCGTTTTGAAAAGCAGCAGCAGAAGGTGTTGTATTATTTTGGCTTGCTTTCGTGATTTCAACAAAACATAATAAGTCAAAATTAGTGTTTGAAGGCTTTAACGAAGGCATTTTTGCGCCGGGTCAAGAATGGGTAAAAAAGCTTGAATTTTCCTTCAAAGAGGATCTTTGCCTCTTCCCTGCTCCCCTAAATGAAAGGCAAGTGAGACAAGTGCCCCACTGCTTTCCTGCGTACTAATCCCACAATTTGCTAAGCTGAAAATTCTAACTGAATAAAGATTAAACAATATGTTAAGGCAAGACATAATTAAATTGGATGAATATGAACAGGGTAATTCAGTAATGATCCAAGGGCTAAGGTTACTCTAGAGGTAAATTAATGTTTAACACATATTTAAAAATAGTGTTATATAGTGCTCAGTTTTAATGCAATGATTTATATTGAAAATGAATGAGATAATACTAAAGTGAAAGGCAATAGCAGTCTCTAAAGTAGATAAAAATTAATAGTAAAATGTATTTTCCTTGTTAAGCATTGGACAACCATTGCGACTGAATTTCAAGCTTAATAGCCTTGGTCTAAATGAGTCCACTTATTGGATCTAATGTGTTCACGTATGCTTTAGATTCTTTGTAATGATGATTTTTATAGAACTATGCACTCGGACAAGTACATGCTTGAAATGATCAACCGACTACCAGAACATGCTTGCACATATGAGCACGAACTGGTTAATTGGGGATGTGTTAACCATTAAGAGTATACAATCTTTTTAAGTTATGTTTAAACCTGATTAAGTTTTTGGCGATGGAAAATGATGCTTAACTGAAATTATTAGGATTGTAGTGGCTATCCTAGATACTTTTGGGATATTCGCAGCTTTAATTTGATCACTACTTTTTTGGTATGACACACTATTAAAATTGATACTCATTGTCCTTGGGATTGCCTGATTAAATGGGTGGATCAAGAATGTTGAATGCTGTTCTAAACATTCAAGTCAGGCCAATCTCTGATTATCATTTGCAATAAGGTTGTCATTCTAATATTTATATCATTAAAACTTTAGAATTTGGTTTTCTTTTACAACTTCGTTTTCAATTCTCGGACCCCAATTATTGATTTTTTAGAGCTGTAATTTTCAGATCCCAAATATTGAATTTTTCTTAAGCCGTAATTCACAGACCCCAAATTAACTATTTTATAAGCTCCCAGACCCTAAATATTGACACGGACCCCCCGTATAGAAAAGTAGGTAGCATTCCCCTGGGCGTGTCGTTTGGTTTGCACTATTAAAGAGGGTAGATCAAGTGGACCCATGATTTGGACCCACGATCTAAGCAATGTTATATTTTACCGCTAAAAACTTATTCTGCAGTGCTATCAAAACCTTGTGGAGGAAGCAGTGGTTTGCCTCTACCTAATTTGTCCCAAAAGAAAACCTGACCAGACAAGAGCCTCTCTTCATATGCCGGTTATAAAGCAACATGCTATTGGTGTCAACTTTAGGCAACAAGATTCATTTGAATATTTCGGCTGCCATCTCTTATCGTCCTTTAATGACTTTGAAGGCTGAAAAGTGATGGTCTTAGATACCTATAACATCTTGACTGTTGTTGAACTTAAGAACCAGAGATCTTAAAATTCGTTTAATTGGAGCTTCAGTTAAAAGTACATATACATGTTTACCAATATAGCCAAGGTAAATCGTAAGTAGAGGGATGCTACACTCCTTTAAAAAACCCTCATTATTAGCTAGAAGCTACACATGCCTAATGAAGATTTGTTTGAAAAATACATTTCTTTCGTTACCAACAATCCATCAATGTCGCATGGGAATTTCTAGGAATCGTGTTAGGGGTAAAATCCATAATTCAATACACTTCGTCTAAGTTCGTCACTTGTTAGAGGGAATGATAGTGTTGGTGTTGGACTCAAGCTCCTCTTCTCAATGCTGCCATTTAAAGACATTTGTAGAATAGAACATTAACGCCTCGTGAGACCATACTGGGCTCTTGAGAGAGGTTTGCCAAGGTAGGATGATAATGATGACGATGTGAAAGACGATTCCATTTTCTCCACTCTTTTAATAGTTATAGTAATCTATTTATGACTTCCATGAGGAAGAAGGTGTAATGTAGTTTTACATTAGTTTAAAAAACCGCGTAACTCAATGTTCTTATACAAAATAAATCAAGATTTACAAATAAAAATTCAGAAGTCGAGCAAGGCGGCACATGATGCATTTTGCCAACGTTTTAAGGCTTTCTTATGTCTTCGTAAACAATGATATTGCTAAAAAGTCAGTTTGACTCAAGCTAAGATCTTTGATAAGTAATGTCAGAACGGAATTTTAAAATAGAGATTTTGACAGAAAGATAAGACTAGAAAACTTTAGAAAACATTTCACTGAGCTTGAAATGCACATTTCTCGGAGCTCTTCCTTTTGTATTCCTATATCCTATTCTTTATTCTGATCCGTTCATTTTTTATTTGCTATTTCTTTGTCTAAGTAAGGCCAGGATCTCCCTAAAACTCCCAATAACGAGTCAGTTCTCTGCTGATAGTGTTTTTCGATGTAGCAAAGACGTCTACCGTAAGTTTCCTAGTGTGATTTTAAGGTACAAAGTCCAATTCCTACTTCACGCGAGTAATTTAGCTAGTGTTGATGCACCCACCTTATGAGTGGCTTAGAGAGAAACTTTATGCATTGCAGGAAAGGAAAGCTGTAAGGTCCTCATTCCTCTCTGAATCTTTAATTGGCTTAAACTGTACGATTGAACGATTAGTTTTAAACTTGGCCGCTTTGCAGGATACCTACAAACACTAACGCTATAACACATTCATATCATCAAAGAACGAAGTTTTCGAAACATGCAGCCATTTTTAAGCTATACAATGCTTTTGTCCATCGGTTTCGTAAGAAAACATTTACGTTTCCTATCAAATTCACGAAGGAAAAAAAAGGACAGATTTGTAAGCTAACGAAAGAAAGCTAAAGGAAACATAGTTTCAAAAGCCCAAAGATTATAAATTTCCACAGTGGATATGTTGTTGAAAAGAAAATCTATAAAGTTGACAATCTTAAATATCCGACAGTGAGAAACCCACAAAACAACATTGAATGGAAATAAAAAGAATTAATGGAAAGAACAGCAGATCATACGATTGAATAACATTGTACCTGTAGATAAACTGAAAGAAAAAAGATGTTATATTTTGCTTTTCGTTTGATTACACAAGAATCTGGTGTCATGCTGAAATAGTGGATATTCTAGTTAAGCTCATTTTCCACGCTTGGCCCCGAATTCATTGACATTATCCGAATAGGCTGTGCATGTCCGATTGCTCAGGGGTAGGATTATATGAGTCCAACGCATCTCATACAGAGTAAGAAAAGAGTCTGAATTAAAGCTTAAAGCTGTCAAAGCAATAGAGTTGGGAAAATGGTTTTGTAATAGCGAGGATAATTAGTTTAACTTCTAACAACACTGGACAAGGTTCTTATTCGGTTATTTCAATCGTGAAATATTATTTAACACGTAAGTAAATGCTAGAGAATGCTCACTAGATTAAAAGGTGCAGATTATGTCCGCAATTTTCAAAACTGCCAGACAACAAGTATTTAATATAATATCGTGAGACGACGTTTTGTCAATGAAATACAAAATTTAACTTTAATTTCTTCACGTTATAAGCAAACCTTCAACATCTGACTTGAGATACCAGCTTTTACAATAATTCTAATGTACAAATTATCAAATAAATTATCAATACAGAGACGTACATAAGATAAATATTATCAGGTTGTGTTTATTTTTTTCATGTTGTTAAGTTAATCAATCAATGATAATCATACTCCTCCTTCACGCCTGGCTACTCAAATGACAACCATCTCGAGTTTTCGCCATCTTCTTTGCAATTTCCAAAACTCCAAATTCTTTCTTTATTGCTCGATCCCAGCTGCACCTCGACCTTCCCCTTCATCTTCTTTCAGGTATGTAGCCTTTAAGTACACTTCTGTCATACCATTATGCCCAAAAGATGGCAATTACTTTTTCTTGTTATTACGAAGCAACCAGTTACATGGGATATTCAACTCTCCTCTGATGATATCATTTCCGCGTCTTTACACCGAAAGGATTCTTAAGATGCGACGATTACAGGCAGGCTTGAAAGCAATTATTCTTGCTTTCTCCGTCTTTCTTAGGACCCAAGTTATCTTTACTATAACGAAATCGTACTTGCCCTGAAAAATCCTATGCTGTCGAAGTATGGACGTGTCGTATGAACTGGACGCACATTATTTAGAAATCATGTTTTTGCACACTACATATTACATACAAAAGTAAAAAGCTACTGACGATGAAATGAAAAAGTCTTGAAATATGCAATCTTTTTCTAACACAGAACTATTGATAATAACAAATAGCCTGATGTCTAAAACTCGTTTTTCAACTATATTGTATTTGTTGAAGGTATGAATCTATAAGCTGAATTTGTTATCATTTTTGTAAAATAAATCAAAGGATGTATGTGTTATCTTGGGTACTTGATACTGAAATATGTTCATTTTTGCAGGGTACTCTCAAAAGAAAGTAGAGCAACCGAAAAAATTCAAGCAGAGATAAACCATATAGGAGGCAGAAGAAAAATAAACCCTTATGCTTAGTCAAATTTTATAAAATGCGTAAAGCCATAGCTGCCAGTCTCGAGTGGCAAGGCACATGAAGATGGCCTTTATCATTTGTGACTCTGGCACTGTTTATCCTTATATGACTTTGGTGTTTTTTGTGCTATTGATCATTCAAAGTCGAATGTAGTTAGTAAATTGATACATTATATTTACAAAACCCCATTTTCCTTCTTTCAAAAAGTCCGAATATCAAAATCATTATATTTCTCGATATGATATTAACTTGCATAAGCAAGAGATGGTAAACGCATCTCAAGAAATTACCGTTGCTATTATGCAAATTCTGATAGGCATGGCTCCCTCCAGGCTACCCGACCAGGGAAGACACAATTTAATAATATCTGTTGCGTCCTGTTTTTGACTTAGCTTCGTCACGCAAACAAGATATGAGAACGTACGTAAGTTATAACCCGAGGCACAGATCATAGATTAACTGCTCTTGTCGAAGGCCTTAACTGGGGGTTACCCTTGGTTTATCAAGAGGTCTCAAAATGTTATCATAGAAGTAAGCCAAACATATCATCCTGATCTGCGGTAATGTTGCAGACATGAATGCCAGAGCTGAAGAAGTAAACTTTAAAGGCATGGTTGTACAAATGTGATTGAATATAAGTACAATCCATTGAGTTTGGATTCGAATTTGATTAGGAATCAATGCAGTCGGATTCGAGGAATCGGATTTACCACCCTTTTTTTCGCATCGAAAAGAGCAGCATCGGTCTGACTTTTTCACAAAAAATACCGTAAATCCTCCAATGAACGCCCGGGGCGATTATTTCATATTTTCTACTTATTAGGGGGCGTTTATTAAAGGGAGGCGTTTAAAAGAAGGGGGCGTTCATTCGAGGATTTACGCATCTAAATTCCTTTCCTTGATCTTGTAATGAGTCAGTTTCAAAATGTCAGACGTACTTGGTCTAGCTTTACAAGGGATATACAGTACGTTTGAAGTATTTATTCGCTCACTGTCAAATCTTTTAGGAGAGACTAATCGAATTGTCCCACAATTGTGATGAAACTATGATATGCATAAGGGATTCCGTACAAAATTAAATTTCTTTGCTATGTCCCATGATAAATATGTCCAGTTTTGAGCTTGTATCTAAATCCAGATGTCACACGTGCATGTTGGTTTGCTGACACATTTATATATGCATTTACATACATGCTCATATAGACATAAGTACATCCTAAAGATGACCAACATCGATTATTTTTTCTTCTGAGTTACAATAGTTTGTATTGAAATTTTGAAGTCAATTCATAGTCAATCTGACCAAAATGTCAGCCTTGTTATCGAATTTCCAAGCATAGTTATCTTATAAACCCTGGCTTCTATAGGGCACCGTTTCAGTACAAAGCAATGGCATGATCACTAGTCTTATAACAATATCTTTGTTTGTTTATTTAAGTAAAATTCAGTAAGTGTGTTTACAAATGAGGATATCAGAACAATACAGAAATTAATATGTAATAGAAAATAATGCGGTGAACAAATAGACAAAACACGAAAAATATTCGGTCATAAATTCAAAAACATTGAAAAAGTACTGACAGGCTGTTCAACTTGTACCGCGTACTAAGCATAGGAACAATTTTTTATCGGCACATATTTTTTAGAATTTTCACAGCTAGATCGTCTTTTCATATAAGTGTATTGGAGTCTGTCTACATTAAAACAAGAAAACCAGTCCTCTGTAGGCAAAAAGAGTTCATTTTTTCACTTGGACTCTTCCAATAATGTTTTGTTTCTTCATTTTCTCTTTGTCTTTTTTCTTTCTGGTCTAAGACTGACTAGTTTCGATACATGCTTCATATAAAAAGGTTGGCATTTACATATCCTTTCTGACGATTCACACTCTGAAGAGTGTCAGACGACAAAAGCTTTCAAGTATGCTTTAAGCCCAACGTGGCACAATTTCAATTTTATAAAAAGATTGTTTAAGAATTTGTAGTGCAAAGTAAGTCATCTTCTTGATAGTCCATCCCACGCCGAGCTGTATAGTGACGACCTGTTTTCGGTGGCTGCTAAAGCAAGGTTAAAATTTCATCTTGGTGCTTTGGAGGCGGTTTAAGTTCGGGAGCTTAATCCTAGCCTGTGTGGACAGAAGGAATTGGTAATTTCCCTCCGGTTGTTCCACAATTTTCATTTGGCGGTTATCTTATCATCCTACTTTTTTTCTTGCTCTTTCATCCTACTTTTTCTCTTTGTCTTTTCTCGTCCGATGCTTAGCTCGTTTCTCTGCTATTGGCCAATTTTCTATCCTATCTAAAACTAAAAATTCTGCTATGTTTTCTACTACTGTATTCTGATGAATCTATGTGATCGGTGTAAGACGAAAAGCTTTCTAGACGTCAGTTCACTTAAGACAGTTTCTAAGTTTTACTTGAACACGGTCACATTTGTTTGTGACGACAAAGGAGAAACCGGTGACTAAAGCATCTTTTTGGCCTTCTTTCACTTTTATAACTTTTCTTTACTAATTTACCTCGTATCAGGATTGTGTAAATGACTCCCAGCAAAATCAGATGAGGATGTAAATTTAGAATAGCAATGAGGTTGTGTGGGACTATGGTAGACTCTTAAAATGTCACTTTTGGAATAATTGCGAAATTAAGTAGTTGATACACAACAAGAATAGTGCAAGGGGAATCCAGTTCTTTTTATCAAAAGATTGTTTTAGGCCAATTTAGTGAACTATATGTGTCTGTTATAGCCACTCCTACCTCTTAATTTGTTCCCCGGAGCAGCCACTTCAAAATATATCTCAAGTTCAACTAAGCAGCAGACATTTTCTCGTTAAGGCGGAGATTTCTGGATAAGTATGACAGCTCAATAGCCTTATCAGTGTTTTTAGGCGTAAAGAGAGCACAGAGGAAACACTCGAATCTGTTCTTTTTATTCACAAGATTACCAATCTAATGTTTTACTCATTATGATTTGTGAAACTGGCTTAACATACATCACGGGAGGACAAAGTAAGCTATAGTCACATTGAAATTATGACAAGACAAAACCAAAGCTGAATTAGCAGCTTAACAAGCATGTTTCTCTAAAATGCCACTTTTGATAAAAGAACAAGATGGTAACTTCATTCTCTTCATAAAAGGTCTCACTCTTTTGCACCGGTCACAACAGCTTTGTCAGGTCTTTCTTGCACTTGCATTCCGTATTGATTGGGTTTGTTGTCATGTCCTTGCCTCCTATTTTAGACTATGTGGTTCTCTTTCTTTCCACGGATTATCCAGCCGATATCTCATTATTTGAGGCTGTTAATCCATTTTAAATGAGTTAAGCATAACGCGATCAAAATCCATGGCTTCCTTTCCAAGTTCTTTGTGTTCTTATTGATTCTAAATGTACAGAAGAACGATTAAAATTAATTGGCTCCCCGTCGAAAATATTAAGTAATCCATAAATGGTATAGCGACTCCTCTTCAAAGATCTCAGCAGGATGGTTGTCAGCGACGAATGAGGTGAAGAAGGACCAGATTAATGGAGATAATCAAACGTAATTAAAAATCAAAAACGCTGGCTTGCTAATCTGTTTCTCAAATGCATCCATTCTGCTTCAAATCAATAACCACTGCATCGTGTATAGTTCCAATTGCATAGACAAAGTATAGCAGTGGTCAATGTCAGGGATAGCAATCTTGACTATGAATAGCATATAACCCGTTATTTCTAATTCTGGTCAGACTAAATTGTCTTACTTTTGCTATTAATGAAAATTTTATCTATGGGTGTTTCAGGCAACTCTCGAGGTTCATAAGAGAGAGTATAAAGAGAATAACAGAGTCAATATGCTAATTTTAAACAGGCCCAAAGAAATTCCTATATTGTGCTGTGTTTAAACATGGAAGATTACAATAAAGTAAGCATGGGAATGTTCGAATTTACTCCGCAACGAAGTGACGCGACTTGATACGTTTATAAAGTCACTGATTTGGCTATGTTTACGTGTTAAGTCATTAATAGAGGGATCAGTTCAGATTCTGGCAATTGTTTCACAAAATATTACTACTAAAGTGTAATGACATTATGATAGTTTTTGTCTTGACAGAGAATCAAAGCATGTTTAATAATAAAAGTGGGCTGCGAAAGAACGAAATGAAATGAAAAGAATAAGGCAAATTTGAAAGAAAGAAGGATGAAAGAAGGAAGGAAGGATGATGATGATGCACAACGCTAAAATAGCAGTAAGTCATATCAGAGTAGTTTTGTTCGACCTTTTTAAGTTTGAAAAAAGAAATTGAGTAAAGGTTGTTTTTAGTTTTCCAAATGAATTTAGTCTATATCTCTAAAGTAAACGTTTTCAATGCGCAAAAATGGAGAGCCAAGTCTTTACAAATTTATTTTACAAATTTACTTTGCAAATTTACTTGTGACAATTTGACTCGTGATCCCATCCAGATTGTAACGATTCAAAAAATGAACCTAGAACAAAACAGTAGTCGAAATACATCATAATAAAGAATAAACTTACATAGCAACTGAAACATACCAAAACTCTTATTAGAAAGTACACATGGCCCTGAACTGTACACGGAGGGTACATTTTAGGATTGGCAAAGCAAGGTCGTCTTTTCATTAAGAGTTATAAAAATCTGCCTCATTCTGCCTCAATACGGACAACCAACGATTTTAAGCAGAGAGAAACAATACTTTAACATGTACTTTTCAAATAGTAGCATTATTTTACTTTACTTTTCCCCAACGTTCATTTCGCTAGTATTGATATACAATTTGTAATCAATTCCAGATTGCAAGGTTTTCTTCTCCTATTGCCTTTTGGATATCCGTGTCAGATATAAATAAGTTTTAAGTACGCTTCCTTAAGTGTACCTATGAAACTTAATTCAAGTTTTGTACCTCCAAAGACAATTTAAATAGCTATAAATGAGAAGATAAACATTGTGCTCAAATGTCAAGATAAGTCAAACACATTCTGTTGATTTCCGTCTGTTGAAGACTTTCTTATCCCATGGTCGATAAATTTATTGCATTATCCTTGTTTGTAGGTCACATTTTTGCCTAAGATTCATGTGTCTGCTTTGTAGTCTAAGTAACCAAGTCACAACATGTGTCCTCAAAGGTCGCTTGCAATGCTACACAAGTGGCACATACTCAAACTATTCATAAAGCCTGCTACTGTTAGTATGAATTTTTTTACAGCAAAATCACTTTTCAGCTAAGCCCCATAGGATTTGAATCACATGGCGTGTGAAGAACATAGCAAAATATCTCTAAGCATCACAATTTAAATTTGAGAGTGCATCAAATTTCCCAGCAATAAAAGAATTCAAAGACCAACACAACAACACCGACTAGGCAAACTAAGTGTCGTGTTTTAAAACGTTTTTAAATCGATAAGTTTCAATAGGACAGATGGAAATAGCTGGTATTCTTGTATTATGGGAGCTGCCATCTTGTACAGTTCTAACACTAAAGTCTGTCAAAGAGTACGTCTTGAGGGAAACCAGAAAAAACGTTCGTCCTGACATTTTGTTGCCTTAGTTTTACCACTCTTTTTAACAGCTTCGTTTAGTTGGGAATTACTGAAAGAGCACAAAATTCATGTTGCATACATCCGGGTAAACACCGAAATTATGTCTGCGTCATTAATTGGGTAACTGAAGTTTGTCTCGAATATCCAGACAGGTATTATGTTCGTTTCATACAATCAAGAGTAGTTAAGAGTGATTGAGGGAAAAGTGTCTTCGTTACAGTTGTACAAGCATGGCTTTCTCAACACTGAAACGAAAAACTACGATTGTATTTTGATGAGCTTGGTGATTCATTAAAGTCTATAATTTCGTAAGTCAAAATGAGTTTTGCGGCTGGTATATTACTCTTCCCCTTCTTTGCTTCGTCAATTTTTTTAATTGTTTTGCTGTTGTGCTTTGCAGCCCACTAAGGACAATGAGTAAGTGTAAAAAAACCCCAGAAATCTCCACTGACGGACATCGGCAGGATTCCTCTTCTTGGTAATCCCTTTTCTTCAAATCACACCCCATTAAATACGATAAACAGGGAACCAACATACATGACAATAGAATACATAGGGAACCAACATACATGACAATGCAAAACGCAGAGAACCGTGATACTTGTCATTTCCCCTTGTTTTTATAAATGTATGGTTTACCACGACCTATAACTAACAGTAACAGTACATGACTGCAACATCTTCGTCAAACTATGAACAAATTCACTTGAAAACAATGTCAAACCAACTAATGTCAATGTTCAATGTCCTTGAAAATATAAGACTATTATCAATAGAACTGTTTAACTAATAAATTAAATGCTTTTTTGTCTTCTTAGGTTGAACTAAAATTTAAGGTCCTCATCTCTCTTAGTTCATTACATAGTCCTTGAATTTTTCTGGGATCTTTGGTGTTCTCGTTGACCTCCTAGGAGCCGATTCCTCAGCGCTTGGACCTAGCTCAGGGTCAGGTTTTGCATCTGCTTCAGGGATAGCTACTGACTCTGTCTCACCCCTATGTTTGCTGATCTCAGATGTGTTCTCTGGAGTTTGAGAGCTAGATTGGATAAACTGCTTGGAATGTTTAATATTCTACTTGTGTTGAACTCCTTGTGGAGACGTGATGACCACTTGATTTCCGTAGTGTGCAGCCACCTTGTAGGGTTTACTTTCATGGGCGGCAGATAGATTGTTTTCTCTTCTATTTTTCAGGAGTACTATGTCTCCAGTGTCCATATTTTTTTCTTTACATGGCCTCTCTTGTCTGCATAGTCAGCTGTGCATTATGGTTTGTAACCAGTTTGGTCTCTGTAACAAGGAGCTTAGCGCCTAGTTTCTTGCCAAAGATCAATTCTGCATGTTGTTGTGTGTCTGGTAGAAATGTACACCAGGCAAGAACTTGTTCAGTTCACTGCGCCAATTCTTTGGGCAAAGCGGTGTTGTAAGTTTGTGTTCCACTCCCATTTCTGCCAGATAACTTTCAATTTATGTGGACACCAAGTTTCCACTATTGTTTAATTGTCTGTCTACAAGGTCTTTGGAACGCCATACCTTGCAAAATGAACATCAATTACCTTAATTATAATTTTGGAGGTGGTAGAGAAGTGCCACATCAACCTCGGTCCATCTGATGTAGTAATCGATTACCACAATTAGGTACTCACCAACCCTGGACTATCATACTTTAGATCTCGGCAATTCTTTTATCTTTAAAATGCCGTGATGGCCATTGTGCACAAGGTCAGTTGCTCTCTTTGTTATAAATACTGGTACTCCAATCCTCGTTCCTCGTAGAATGATACATCCAATGTATGTAAGCTGTTATCTCACATGTAGGTACTGCTTTGGGCTGCCTCTCCAGTTGCCACTCAGTAGCACAAACATGCTCATGATCACCTGAGTGTAGCTTGTAAGGATGCTGTTTTGTGAGTCTCGGAATGGTGTCATTTATGTGGCCTTTAGAATTCACACAGTGAGTCTTGTAGTTGTATAACTAAGACCCAGTGTTCAAGTTGTGCAGATGGCTGGACTTCCTGTATTAAATCACTTTTATCCACTCATGATCTCTAACTAGGTTAAATGCCTCGAGTCCCTGAACGTTCAGGTCTAACCTCTTGTACCCCCAGAATATACCAAGTACATCTTTCTCCATCTTACCATAGAGATGCTTGCCATCACTAAGACTACAGCTTGCATAACACACCATTCTGCTGATGCAATCTTTTTCTTGCATTATACCAGCCCAATTCTGACTGGGCTTCCAGCATTGACTACACTGTTCTGACTGTCTTTGTCAAAGTAGGCCAGGACTGGTGCTTTGCTTATGGCTTTCTTGAGTCGTTCAAATGCCACATGTTTCATAGTACCCCACTTGAATAATGTACCTTGTCTTGCCATTGCCTGTAATGGTTCAGTGATTGTAGAAAAGTTAAGTATGAACCAGCTGCTGAAACCAACCATCCCACGAAAACTGTGTACTTTGGAACAGAGGTCAGGAGAGCTGCCTCCAGGACCAACCTTGCTTTTTCTGCTGTCAGGCCAATTCCATACTTGGACAGCAGCAGACCCATAAACACAATTTTGTCCATTCTGAATGAGCACTTCTGCATGTTGAGTGTGATGTTTCTCTAATCAAGTCGTCTGACTGCAGCTTCTAGCTTCTTGTTGTGGTCCTGTCGACCTCAAGTATGTACCACCATGTCATCAGCTATGTTCTGGAAACCCTCTATTCCAGCTAAGACTTACCTGACGATTTGTTGATGTTTCTCTGATGCTTGATGATTCCAAACACCAGCGTCTAATATCTGAACAGGCTATCATGTTGCAGAATGTGGTGATACCTGGCGATCCCTCTCCTAGTTCAACCTGGTAGAATCCCAAACAAAGCTCAAGTTTAAAAACAGAGTACTCACATTTAGACTCTCAGTCTAACACTTCAACGACATTAGACTTAGGAATTTCTCTCGCAATTGCCTTGTTAACATGGAACATACCTAAACACAGGTGTATATCCCAGATGTGTAGGGCTTACCCATGATGTGGGCCCTTCTACTTTCTCTACTATACCTCCATCTATCAGCTTATTTACTTTGGCAATAAATTTGTCTCAAAGTGTGAAAGGAATTTTCTTTGATTTTGTGGACATTTTGTATTGTTCTGCTACCTGAAACGCTGATACTGAGAGATCCAGCTCGGGAAGTTGTTAGCTGGGTATCCTCGCCGCCAATTTTGTATTTTGTAGACCACTAAGGCCAATCAGTATCCTATCCCGTAGCAGCTGGATGCCGTTGGGGCACCACGGATGACTCTATGGCTCTGCTCGACCTAGTTCTATTCCCAGCTGCTCTCAAGTTCTGTTCCACCTTGAGGCCAGTCCATTCCCCCCAAATGCTTCAGAAAACCATATTTATCAAATTGTAATGCATACAGCAAAGTAGAGTACTGGAGAACCACGAGCGAACTTTGACACCTTATAAATGTGTTTGTCAATCATCATTTTACAGTAAATCAAACAACATAAGTTCCTTACCTTTTAGAAGAGAAAGGTTAAGACCCTGTTGCTAATAAAGAAAGCTAAACATAACTAGCGCTTCCAGCTTTTTATCTTAATTAATCAAACTTAACTTCATTGCCACAGCTTCTCTTAACAGATTAATCATGTTTATAAATGATCTAAAAACCTTTTTACTAGACGTCTGCATATATCTTGTCAAGCTTGCCCAACTTATTTCGTAAACAATACCGTTCGATCAGGTGCCGTAACATGTTCTTCCAAAATATATCTGAAAAGTATTTTCTCTATTGGAATTATAATTTATACACGAAGTTTGTTATTATTTATCAATAGATTATTAGCTTCCGATAATAAACACATTCCAAATTTAATCTAAGCAATCTAATTTAGCACGAGATAAAGATTTGTGACAAAGCTAAAAGCTTTCATGCTTCCAGATCTAAATTTACCTTTACTGGTTTTAAGATTATTTGCCATGAAAATCGTCTCTTTTATTTGAATTATCAGCTCAGGTTTTATAGTGACACACAATGCCCTTCCGGAGAGCTTTGGCAAAGAAACTTGGAGACCGAATTAGTCTGTGTTTTCATTATGACATAGAGCTATCATCCAATCGCGTAATGGCAAATAATTAATTCTTGATATAGCACTTGCTGGAAAGATTTGTCAGTTAATTTAACTAAACAACATCTTGACAACTCATACGAATCCTCACTTCAACGTCGTCCGTGTCCTTATCCAGCTAGGAAAGCTAGTAATTTAAGCTTTAACAGTAGTACATCTTAACTGTAACGATACCCTCATGGAGAATTATTCACCATCAAGCGCTGATCCATTTCAATCTTCTCTCTTTAAAATGTAACATACCATGTACGTATGAACTGTACTGGAGATTAATCACTCTAAACTGATGGCTGTCTCACTCTTATGTTCTTATTAAAACAAAGAAGTATTAAGGGCATTTTCCAAGGCATCGTATGCCCTGGCCCCTAGCATAATGACTACGCGACTTTAGCTTTTAAGACATTTAAGATAAAGCTTTAGTGTAATATAGTATATATAGTTGGCCTCATTGTGCATTTTTAGGTTCCATCCAATAGAAATCTCAAGTTTACCAATAATTTGTAATGATTTTACTTGACGATATTTCTACAAGGGTTTGCTACCTCTAGCCGAGGAAAAGTGCCTTTCTCTCCAGGAGACATTTCGGCTGAGATGGTATTCATCGAATTCTGATGTGGAGGAGTATCACTTAATTTACCTTAATGAATGTGAATTTATCAAATGACGACAATTTTTAAGCTTTTTCTTTTGCTATCTAGAACTCTTAAAATAGAACAGATGATTTGAATACTTATTATATATGTTCAATATTTATCAGTTATGGTAAACACACTTTCAAACATTCAAAATTAAAACTTTGCCAAATCAGAAGTTCACCCACATGTACATTAACTCAACATATCGATACCGTGGTTTTAAATTTCGTGAGTAAATTTTAGCCTTAGGACTTTTCTTAGTTTGTTGATATTATTCAAGCCTTTTTGAGCCGGGTAATTCTTACCAACTTAATCATTATTTAAAGAAATCCCAACGTAACCCGTAATTTGTTTTAGACTTGATTGCCCGGATGTTTCGACAGCATTTTGTCTGTCACTATAGCTTCCAAGAGGATTTTAGAATAAACAAGGACCAAATTCCTTAGGTGCTGGTTGGCTCTCAGCCATAGTCACTAAAGCGCCGGTTTACTCAAATGAATTTGTAACGTGTCGGTTTTTGGTATATTATCATTTCAATAACTGTCCTGCGTACAGGGCATTGGTCTGTTATAAGCTGATTTATCAATACAAGGATAGCGTAAAGTAAGGCAACGAGAGATGCTGTTATCGCGATCAGCTAAATTGTGCAATGCAAACGTTTTCTCTTACCTAGTGTATCAAACGGTTTACAAATACAAATGTATAGCCACGCAATACACTTCTTTTCTATGACAGCCGCCTTCGATACACTAGCAAACGGGAGAAATGTTGGCTTCACATGTGAGGAGGTATCGAGTGTTTACCTTTCCGCTTGGCACGTAGTTCTACATCATCATGGGTTTTTTGATTAAACATTCTGCTTTTTTGCGTCGTGAAGCTTAAAGAAGCTAGGAAACAATACTTTGATATTGTTGAAATACAGGCCAAACAAAATGGCGCCAAAAAAATCTTTGTACATAAAACAACTTATCTAAGCAGTGCAAAAGCAACTTTGTTTGTGTAAACTTACGAAGCTATAAAGATGACAAAATAATTAAAATGCTTGCCATGTCTCGAGCAATTCACAGAGTAAACAAAAACAGAATCTTACTTAAGAAAGATTTATTTATAACAAATTATTAGCAATCTATGTTATTATGCAGGTGATTGAGTAGTACGTTAAGTAGGCGGATAGGATGAAAGCAATCAGTGCACCAATATTTATAGAAAAGTTAGCGGTCAATTCTGTAAATGGTTTTAAATTATAAAATAGCAACACATTTTTCACATTAGTGCATCAAGTAAGGTAATATGTCTTAAGCTATAATACATAAAAACACACTAGAATCAAATCCTTTTGCTCTGCTGTATTCTGCCGTACATCCTTATCAATAGCAAACCTTTTTTGCATTTCTGTGCAGCATGATACAACGGTTGCAAAGGAACACTGCACATCTGACGCCATCTTGCCTTAAATATATCGACGACGAACAATTTCTTCTTAATGCAGCAAATGTAAAAGGAATTATGCATTTTTGGCCATTCATCTTAATTATTTGTATTGAATGCAGCTTATTGCTTACCAAACAAGATGCTTACACGATGTCGTATTTCTTTCCTATTATTGTCTTTTTTTCAAACAACCTGAACCTAGAATTCGTTTTACAAACAGTCGCAATCTCACACATGCTGAAACAATTTCAAAGTTCTAGATTACAGTGACATATACGCGCTATCTACAATCTTCTTTGACCATTCATCGAAATAAAAAATTTCTTTGAGACTACCACATGACAAAGTAAATCTACAAAGCTTATCAAAAGATCTTCTAGTCTTCTTTAATCATTTCTTTGGGCTAAAGTGATGGTTTTTGCCAATGGCTAATGTACTGCTCTAGTACCAAATTGTTGTAAAGTTTGCAACACGTATGGATTCCAATGTTGTTTACGTACGGCCTAACTCTGTATTTATACCACTTCTATAGTTATCGATTCAATGTATTTGCAATTGATCAGCCAGGGAAAAAATGTAATGCGAAAAATAACAACCAGACTGACAATTTTAAACTTATCAAACTATCTTTCTTGCGTTACTTGAGATACAGAGATTATTGCATTGGGTGCTGTTAACTTAAGGTTTTTTGGTAAGGCAATAACAAATTTCAGTTATGCTAATGCATGATACGAACTAGGATACAGTGTAGTGAAAAGACCACATAATGTTATTTATACATCAGCTGGTTTCATTTGCTTTACAGCAATAGAATCTGAGAATGTAACAGAATTTACCGCTTAATGTTGTTCGAGAATAACGTTAAAACTATAACATCTGGTGTGTAAATTTCCAATGCTTTTTTAGATAATTTATGGATTCAACACTCAAAGATACGTTGGTTTTGTTTTCAAAGATATATATACTTTCAAAAATAGCGGGTACACACCTTAAGTGTAGCGACAAAAACACTCCTCAAAACTTACATTTCACGTTTGTGCTGAGGAGGCTGTTAAACTATATTTGACATGTTCGTAAAGGAGTTTTTTCCTATTGTAAGCTCAGTACTATGTATGATTACATTTCAATGTGTCTTTCTAAGTCTCAGTTTAATAAAAGAAAATTAATTGCCATGTAGGTGTAAAACAAGTAATTCCAGTTTATGAGAAATGTATGACTTAGGGAGTAAGTTTGTGATATCTCTTGTATTTATCTAGCGTTGAATAAGAATCACACTTTATACTTTTTAAAAAGCTGTAAAATCTTTCTAGAACATAATACGAAACCAGGCATTTTGTTCCCAAAGGTATTATCTAATGCTCACAATATTACAAGTGTCAGTAAAAAACTTTCAGGTACAGAAGATGAAACTTCTTTGGTAAGGTTAGAAAAGATTTGGGGCTTATTTCATGCAAAATGCTGAAGCAAGGTGAAGAAAACTTTGACAAATTTGTACAATGGTTGGAATTGCAATGTCGAACTGGATAGATGAAGTAGATGATTAGATGATTTCAACAAAAGCATTACTTTTACTAAATTCTACTAAAAAACTGAAGGTCGTAACACTATGCGGCATGTTGTAAAGTATCTAGAGTTACAGTGCAAAGCAACTGAACTACAAAGAATTCGGAAAGGCGACAACGGTTGCCATGAAGCAAACAGAGCTATCGCCAAAGTATTCTGGATATAAAGTCTAACTTGACAATCAGTTTAAAAATGTAAATCTTGTGCTGCACTTAAAAAATTAATACATCTGGTCGTTTGGAACTATTCACTTTATTCCTTTTGAACGTAAAGAAGAATTGTTTAAAAATAAGAAAGATTCTAATGCTAAGAAATGTGATTCATCTAATGCTTGTTTTGATGTACATTTTTAGACCTTGCTCCTAATGAAAGCCGACAAAAATATCTGCCGAAGTTGAACCCAAGGGGCTACCAATTGCTACCGTCCCTTTGTCGATATATTATATAAATAAGATTGAGTTCAAAACCTTTAGTGGCATATTCCATCAACTCAACAAAGATCTCCTCTGGCATAGCGGGATTGTCAACGTTTCCACTGTACAAAGTATTGTCATCAAGGGAGATATTAGTAAATAGCAGCAATTCCTCCTAAAGAACAAACATCTTGCTAAAGCCGAAATAAGTGCCGAAACATGCAATTCTGTCTACATTTACTAGAAAATTTAAAATATGCCAATTTGTATAAGAACAAAAATTTTCGGGCAATTGGCATAGCTAGATCGTCTTTCCATCTAAGCGCACTGACGTCTGTCTACCTTTAAACAAGAAAACCAAGACTCTGCAGACAAAAAGAGTGCTTTTTGACTTGGACTCCTACAATAAGGCTTTGTTCTTTCATTTTCTCTTTGTCTTTCCATTTGTTTTTTATGATTGGCTAGTTTCTATCCATGCTTCTTTTAAAAAGGTTGCCATTTGCCAATACTTTCCTTTCTGATGATTCATTCTTTGAAGACTGTCAGACAAAGGCTTTTAAGTAAGTTTTTAGCGCAAAATTTGTTGAAATATTCTTAGCTCCATCGGCACTGATCTCAACTGATTTTTCAACTTCTTAAGAAGGAGCTAGATGTGTGTATATTTTTGGATATCAGGCGGACAAGGGCCAGCTTCTTCTTATAATATAGCTAAAATATAGCTTGAATAAACTCGCCTTAGGAGCAGATTATATTGCGACCAACCCATGAGTAAGGCAGAAAACCTTAACCAGCCTTCATGTACATCAGTAAAAACACAATTAACCGTGGTCTCAATCACATTTGCTGCGACCGCTTCATCTAGGTGCGTCCACGTATGTTATGGATTGACTACCGTTCATGTACGATAGTCACGAGAACAGTACTGCCTATGGTTCCTGATAGTTTTAATAGCATGGTAGTCGAGTACTTAAGTTATGACTGATAAAAATCTATTTTTGAATTTCGAAATTTAAACAGCGTTATTCGATAACACAATGTTTTCTATTTCGAAACCTAAAATATTCCAGCTGCCATATCTCAGCCAATTGTCGTCATATTGAAATGAAAAAAAATTTTTAAAAAGTTCTTTGAGAATCTATGATCCAACTTTGTATATTGTAAACATAGATGTTTCATGACGTCACACTTAATCACTCTATTATGTAGCTTACGTCATCACACCTACACCTTTAGTAGTGGCGCAAGACGTAAGAGAGTGTGTCCTAGGTAAAATGTGTGTAGGAACTCAATCAAAAGCATGCTGATTACACATATCCCGGTGTGGAGAATGTTGGAAGGAAAAGCACGATCTTAGCCCTGGCCGTAGTGGCTTTGTTATACTCCAAATCAAAAGTAAGATGCTGACCAATTTAAATTGGTTATGCTCCATACATAACCCATCTAGGAATAGCAGGTAACTAATTACAGATACACGAACGTAACATGAGTACCAAATTCTGCATCTCTGACAAGTGAGGAACTAGCATCCTCTGCGCCACCTTCTATTAAAAGAGTTAATGGCCAGTAGTAAGCTCGAGAACTTTTTGGTAAGTGACACTGCATGCGGGCTAATGTTAGACCAATTTGTTGTTGTAGATGTACAACAGGTTTTTATTATAATTCAGTATTGTTCCATATGGACATGATAGACATGTGGACGAACATTTGTGGGAGACAATAGCAAAAGAAGGTCAATTTCGTCTTCTACCTAGAGCCTAACAGAACAAGGTTTATCCAGACAAATGACTTGGCAATCGACTAAACTTGAATCCAACTAAAATTGTTTCACTTAAAAGTTATAATAATTTGAACTGCATAAGTGATAAGAAATGGATTCAGAAGAAACTAATGTAGTTCAAGGCACATATTGATTGAAGAGAAAAGCTTCTTCTTTGCATGCTTAAACTTGGCGTATCAGCTTGCTATGGGTTGCTAAATAATCCACAAGCTTGGGTCTACTTCAGCAACATTTTTACAGTCCTTGTCACAAGGATCAGTACTTGAGCCACTGCAGTTCTTCTTCAACATGAACAATCGTGCAGTCGACACCGCAAAAGACTTGTTTTTTTATGGAGATAGTATCTGGAACTCGATTTTAAGACCAAAAGTTGTAGCTAGATGCAGCTAAGTGAATAGAATTCTTCCTCTGTGTTGACAAGTGATGTAAAAGCAGAAACAATCCTTGACAGTGAATGTTAAACTAAACCCTTCTTATAATTTATAATAAGACCTCTACAGGTACCTCTTGACTGCAGTTTGACTATTGATGCATAAATGATAACCTTATCAACAGCCTATTATCAAATTACATAAATAGTAACTTACTCACGATGGGGATGGCAACCGCAGAACCTTTTAGCAATTTTAGTTAAAATCATCAAGAGTCCGCTTGAAAATGCTGCCCAAGTTTTGCAACTGAAGGTCTCCTTTGGAGTGAATGCAGAACCAAGCTCTTCAATTCTTAACTGTTCAGCTACAATTAACACCTTTAGAAGCACTGCACATATAGGCAATGTAACATGCAGGGGCCGGATTTTACATAAAACACATATTTTTTTCCGAGACTCTGGGTTGTTCAAAATGCATGAAAAACATGTTTTTACAAGTAGGGGACCTCTCAGAATGAAGTTATAAACACATATTTTTACATATTTTTCGTTTTT
>JANTCA010026440.1:0-22479 GCA_024741275.1 Chironex yamaguchii | reverse complement strand
TTTCACTGCTACATTTGTTTACATCGCAGCTTCTTGCCCAACTTGTGCTACCATCTTTGTTTCCCATGATTGACGTATTCTTCCGCATTCGAACATTCCAAGGCAAGCACTCTAGCCCTAGCTTCTCTGTGGTATTTCCCCAATGAGATATAAGAAAAGCGTTTCTTAACCCTCACTGGTGTTTCCTGGTCACTGATGTGAAAAAAGTCTTTTTTCAAATCAGTGTTCCTGACAAGTTTTTATCGAGACAATGTGAACCAAAAGTACTAAGGACTTACAGCATAATATATTACTATTACTAACCAAAGGCCAAATAAAATAGAACCTTGCTTTACTCATCGCCACTGTCTGTGTTCGCAACTGAATTATAGTGAATTAAAATCTGAAATGTCTACGTATTACGTCATGTCGTCTTTTTCCGAAGCAAAACAAGCCAGGATGACTTCTCTAGCCAATCACAGGTAAACAAAAAGAGGACACTTTTCAAAGCATGGTGTAAGCACTTTCTGCCATCCTTTAAAATCCATTACAGGGCCGTAGTTGCAGGGGGCAAAGGGGCCAATTGCCCCCCACTTTTTTGCAAGGTGAACATTTTTTAAACCTCTCTGTTTACAATCGTCAGCTATAAATACTGAGCTTTGCGTCATGGAATTAACTACCAACCGCATGCCAACATTTTTTGTGGTTTGGCTAGCTGTTATGTCCTATATTGCAGCAGTGCTTTGGCAGAACTACAAAGCACAGAGAAACAAGGTTCATTTGAAGTAGATGGATGTGTCAAATAGGCGCTGTTTGAAAAGAACAAAAGATGTATAATGTTTGAATGGTTCTTTAAACCTCACTGCAGATTTTATTATTTCGTACTAAGACTTGAGACTGTTGAGGTGGGACATGCTATTCACACATATTGCCTAGAAGAATTGAGTTCTGGGCGGAAAATTACATTAAAGTGCCATGCTCTTCTGTCTCCAGACCTACCAGCTGTCAGTGGACCAAATTTAGCCATGAATACCCTGTTTGTTCTGGGGCAATAACTGTCAGAATGTGCAATTGAGCACAATGGTTCCTCTCAACAAAATCTCTATGTGGAAGAAACAACAGTAGATCGCTGGTAGGTGGCCAAAGATTGAGAAGGGGAGAAAAGGCTGAACGTAAAAATCATCCTGCTTTGGCTAAAGAGAAATATTGTGCCGCAAACTTTGAATTATATGCCTTCATTATGCAAGACATTAAAGACCACTTTGATAAAAAACCATTTCCAGATTTACAAAGCCATGCAAACTTTATGCAAAAGCCCTATAAACAGGATCTTTACACTAATGACATTAATTTCTATCTCTTTTTTGCAGGTCATGGAGGTAATGCTACTTTTACTGCCAGTGAAGCAATGTCACCAAAAAACTTTTGCCAGCACCTACAATGAATACTTCGAGTACAGGGTCATTCTTAGCACTTAAAAGAACTAAAACGTATTTTGCAATCCACAATGAGTAGTGATCAGTTAAATCGTAGTATGATCATCAACGTGTCAACGCAAAGGCAAAGAGCTGGGTGTTGATACTGAAATCCATGAATTATTATGTTTAAAGTAAACATTTTTTGATATCACAGAATGTTTTTGATACATTTTGTACATAGGTGCCAGTTTTTGCTTTATGCCGATATTTCATGTTTATTCAACGTTCATGTCCACATTTTGTTATGCCGTGTCATAGTGGGAAAGCCAAAAACTAAGTCGGAATTTGAAGCTTAAACAACAACAGACATTGTTCCAATATTTCTTTCATGGCTAAAAAACGTTATGCCAATACATTAAATAATTCCAAAAGACATATCTTAAATATGTCCAATTACACTTTGTCTGAGGCAGAAGAATTTGTTTTAGGCCATGGCCTAGAGTTTTGTATACCTTCCCAGAATGATAAAAGAGAAAAACTTTTTGGTAAATTCAAAATTTTGTATGCCCAACTAACTACACACAAAGCATCGTCTGAGGATGATCTCAGTTCATTAAAAGCCCGATTAAGTGATTTGGCATATGCCTATCTTTTACATGCACAGAGAACATTGTCAGGCAATAAAAACTTTAAGATGTAATAAAGACATTCTTATCACAGAACCTGATAAAGGATCTCGGGTCGAAATTCTCAACAAAAATGGCTATATCAATAAAATGTTTGATATATTAAATGAACAAAAAAAATTTGAAAATTTAGGCAGTGTTGAAAACTATGACAGTATCGCAAAAATTGAAGCTAAATTACTACTTAGGCTATTAGCGATTTTTAACAAAAATGGGATAAGTCGCGAAATTTATGATCAGATTCGTCCTACAGGTCCTCAACGTCCACGTATCTATGGTCTACCTAAAACACATAAGAACAATACTCCACTTAGGCCGATTTTATCCATGATTGGTTCTGCTCATCGCAAATTGGCTAAATGGCTTTCTATTCTTTTAGAACCAGTGTTGAAAATCTACAGGAAAACCTGCATCAAAGATTAATTTCTTCTCTTTTGCAAAATTCGTTCAAAATCTCAACGTCGATTCTGGCGAGGCGGTTATGTGTTCTTTTGACGTAATCGAAAATAATTCTTTTAACCAGCCTTTTCACGTACGTCCCCCTTAATGAGACGATAAAAATATGTGCCGATGCTTTGTACAGGGGGAAGGTTGAACAGCTCTCCGTCCCAGAGATCTTTGTTGAGTTAATGGAATATTCCACTAGAGGTGATAAATTCAGTGTTAACAATACAATTTATCGACAAAAGGACGGGGTGGCAATGTGTAGCCCCTTGGGTCCAACTTTGGCAAATAGTTTTGTAGGCTTTCACGAGGAATGTATTCTAAAAGAAAGCAACCAAATGATGTCCGTTTATTTCGCTATGTTCATGACACTTTTGCCACATTTAAAACAGAGCTGGAATGCGACAGGTTTTTACAAAAACAGTTACATCCAGCTCTCAAATTTACAGTTCAAGAAGAACAAGATTTTGTTGTTGCTTTATTACCTTTTGTTGATGTTTTGGTGGGAAAAAATTGACACTAATTTGTTAACAACAGTTTACTAAAAAGCTACTTTTACTGGTCAGTACATTCGTTGGGATTCGTTTTGTTCAAAAAAGAGGAAAATCAACCTCATCAGAACACTTGCCCATAGAGCATTTTGTATCTGTTCAAAATCTAAATTAAATTCGTAACTAAGGAAAACAAAATCTATTCTCCTTGAAAATTGGTCTCCTTGAAACTTCCTTGGCTAGGTAATGTTTCTATCCGCATAGAAACAGAGGTTAAAAAAGCTGTAGGTAAGTGTTTCTCTGCTGTCAATAACAGAATTGTTTTCACGACTAGAAAGATCTTGCCATCCATTCACAAGGATTGTGTACCTACCACACAAAAAGCCTAGTAGTATATGAATTTCTGTGACGATATAAAGGTCGGTATGTAGGTCGCACTTCCCAAAGATTGGGTGACAGGATCAAACAACATGTTCCAGCCACTGTACTCCAAGCATCAATTCCTCCTAGAGAACAGCCATGTCGCGCTTGTAAAGAGAAAATGACTACCAAAACATGCGATTCTGCCATAGACCAACATTAACTAGAAAATTCAGAATGCGCAAAAATGTATAAGGACGAGAATTTCGGATAATTGGCACAGCTAGATCATCCTTTCATCTTAGTGTATTGGAGTCTGTCTACATTAAAACAAGAAAACCAGTACTCTGTAGGCAGGAAGACTTCGTTTTTTCACTTGGACTCTTTCAATAATGTTTTGTTTCTTCCTTTTCTCTTTCTTTGTTCCCTTTCTTGTTAATGATTGGGTCAGTTTTGATACATGTTTTGTATAAATAGGTTGCCATATACATAAACTTTCCTTTCTGACGATTTATACTCTGAAGAGTGTCAGACGAAAAAGCTCTTAAGTATGTTTTCAGCGCGATGTCGCAAATTTTCAAGGTGAATTTGAAACTTTGCGAAGTAGCTCACTGTTTGCTAAAGTGTTACTAAACGAAGACGTAACTGATGAACCTAGGTTCTGGCGGACGTCTCCCTCCATTTTCCAAAGACCAACTACCATCTTGCAAGTTTAGGTGGAAATGGTTATTAAAAAGGCAGCGCCTTTCAGCCTTAAAGTGTAAGGCACTTAAAATTTGTCAACTTGTGATAACGAGCAAATTCTTTAGGGAATAACATGCTAAAAAAGCAAAGACACTTGCAGTGTCAGCTAACTGCAAACACCGTAAAAAGAACGATCCTGCATAAAAATGAAATAGGACCATCAATTAATGAAAAGTATGACGTCAAATATATTTCTACAGAGACCAGAGTTGAAGCACTTTCTCAAAGAATTCAGTTTTCAGTGGACTCCAGTACAATGTTTTCTTACATTGCATAAAATATAATGCTTCTCATCAACTCTTAGTACGATGAGTTTGGTGTATAAGTTTGCGAGTCTTTATCAAACACAAATTAATTGTCGGCATATTACTTCAACGGTAACTTGCATTGGGGATACAGCAGCATTTTAGACAAGAGGTGGAAGTCTTGCCGACTTGACCTAGAATTGAGCACACAAAAACAGTATGTAAAAGCAACTTTAATTTATAATATTTGACGAGTTAGTTAAAAAAGCACACTTATTATACTTTCTTAAAAACTCTTCTAAGGTCTTACTAAAAAGACGTAAGAAATACCGATATTTTTTTACACAGAGTCATTATGCACCACTGTTAACAATAAACTGGTTCACATGTTAGAATTCTCCAGTGGTTTTATCATTGTTTAAGGTCTTCTTAACATTCGCTGGTCTTCTTTAACTTTGAATAATGTGCATTAATAGTAACATGGGAGGCAACATCACGTTGGAGACAGTCCAATACTCATGCCACGTCAAAATCAATTGCGAATTGTCAATATGCATTGCCAGAGTATCACTGATCAAAAATTCAAAGACACCGAGAGGAGCAGGAAGTTAATTGGTCTACAGTTGAATGAATTTGGTATTTCACGAGTTCTTAAAAAGACGGATGTCCTTTGAAAACTTCGAAGATAGTAAAAAACGTAAGACATTCAAGGTAGTCGTTTACACACTCGCGCGCGCATACACACACACACACACAAATACACACACAGAGTTGCCCTCTACAGACTAGCCAACCAACAAAGATGGCAATACGCAAAACACAAAACCAACCAAAAATCATCACAAAAGTCGTACATTAAGTACGTATGTCCATATCCGTCCATAGACCTATCTCGAAATATTAGACACCCTCAACTTTGACATCATGCCACTTCATCAACCAATACAACAGATACGTAGGCAGCAACTACACGCAAACCACAAACAAACAACACGCTACCGCCAAAACTTTTGACTTCAACAAGAAAAAAGTCAATAAACCACTATTTGTACACCACCATCGTGGCTTGCTGCTTTCAAAGGATTAATCTTTCCAAATATAGAAGCAGTTTTTTGAGACTGATTGGTATGCTCGCGAACTCTAATAGTCCCAAATGGAAAGTCAAGAAATGGGGGTCTTGAACCAGACAGGTAGTGTTACTATCTAAACGTTTGGCACTGAAATTAACCTTGTCCTCAGGTGAAGAAAGAACCTTAACACCATTTAACAGAGGTGGAATGGGAGATCTCCTTGCACACCTGATGCGGTTAATCAAGCAACAGATGTCACGAGAGTAAACCGACTTAACGGCAACACAACCTTGCATTTCTTCACCATACATACGTAGCATTGGCAAAAAGGGATTTGTAATCATCTTGAGCAATGGTAAGACACATTTTCAGGAGTCATGCTGCATTGATGATAACGAGTAAGGGTTGCAAGGGGCAATGGCAGCTGTACATACAGGTGAAAACCACGGCAAAGTGTGGTTTCAAATGAAGTGTTCCAGATCGAATGAGGGCACATCCGCATGGATCCAACCGAAGATTTCACATACGCAATAATTGACACGGATTTTGGAGGCCTAAGGCAGGGTGACGTCATAAATTACATCTCAAAAGCTGGTCTAGTCACCACCTTCGTACATAAACAAATGTCCTATGAACGGGTTCAAGACAACAGTTTGTGATTGCGAGATAGCAATTTCATTTGCCAATTTCACCTGTTAAACCTGTTTACCAATCAAATAGTAAACAATTCATCAAACGAACACACACGGGCTCGTTTTAGGCGAGATTAATGCGTCAACTTTGTGTTTACAAAATAATATTTGTAAAAAGTAGACAACCTTGCATAGGCTAGCAGAATATTAATAAAGCATATACTTATGACTGTTTTCGGCATAAGCAACAACTAGACCGTCAGCTCAGTATTATAGCCCACCGCCTTAACTGTTTGAGTATCTCCAAAATGAAGAAAACGAAAAGAAAAACATAAAAGCACTACAAGAAAGAGAAATTCAAGGAGGATAACTATAAAAAACACGGATGTACGAGACAAATCGTTACTGAGCACACAGCTGTGATTCATTCTAAATAATTTAAGACATTCCAATCCTGCCTGATTTCTTTCGTTGGAAATTTCTTCTATGGTATGTGACCTACACAACTCAGGAAACGTTGACACATATTTTACCCCTAGGAAAAGGTTGCTGCCCCTTACTTGCAGAATTTAAAGAATACAACAGAACATGTCCCTCCCATCACATAATGGTTAGAACACGCACAAGACACAATATTGTTTCCTGTCTTAAACTTCGGCACCTTATGGGGTAGCAAAAGGAGTGCCTGCTCTGTTGTGGTTCTATGGATCCTCACACTGAAGATCTAGGCCCTTAACATGTAACTTGGCACTTTGCACTGTAAGACTGGTCTAAGTCTTACATCCGATTTACCTATTCTGTTAGCGACTAAACTGACGTTTGTCAGACTGCTTTTTGGATTTAAATATTTTGGATTTCTGAACATATTTTGAATTTGAGTATCCATAAGCCCCACTTCCTTCTCTTCCTTCGCGTCTTCTCTTCACTTTTTCACTCTTGCTACTGTGTACGTCTGTAACATATTAAGGAGAATCATTTTCACCCAATATACAATAGCAACAGAACAGAGATATCATAGTTGGGTTATGGTGCATGGTCTTCAGATATGACTAAGTCAAAAATAGTGTCTATGACTTAACAAGCTAGATACTTGACGATGAATAAATTACAGCTTAACATATATTAACGAAGCTATGAACTAGGGCAAAATACGTTTGCCAAGATCCAGCCTACACGAATGCAACTAATACAGCGCAAACTGTGGATACTACCTTTCAAAATGTTGCCAAGAAAAACAAACATCACAAGATAAACGTTAGGTCAGCTTCACAACATCTGAAGCTACTTCCCAGATGCACACACACTGCATGAAGCATACCCGATTTTACGAAAACGCCTCTCTATAACATCCCTGAAGGTTAAGCACAAGAACATAGCACTTCACAATAAAAGCCTTTCGATAAAATAATAGTAAAAAATGTACTTCAAGATCTTATAAGACCACCTAAAAACTGTTTTTGTTCTACGGACTGTACTATTGTGCCTGTTCTTCAAAAAACATACGAAAAGGATACTCAAGTTGACACTTGGCGGTACTGGAAATCCAAAAGATGTAGCTACTTTTTGAAGATCCAAAGAATGCACGTTAAATATGCTCTGGTGTTGATGAGACGCGTAGGACTGGAGGTAAGCGCGGTAGGCATCTTTCGCTGATTTATGCAGGTAAAAGTTCTTCATAATAAGCTTTTCAAGCTGAAGGGAGATCCAAAGATACAAATGAAACCTTTAACAATAACAAGTACGAGCGGATTTAAAAATCAAATAAGAAGGTGGCTAGTATGTGGTGAGGCTTACAGAGGGGTCTTTCAAAATTATAAAATATGGTTCCTAATAAAGTATGATGAAGGACATCAACTTTTTCCATTCACATTAAAGACAGCCTTAACATTCATTACACAGATCAATTTGCGCTTGAAAGGTGGATGAGGCAATCGTATTTTTCTAAAGTTGATTTCAACTATCATTTGGCACCATATAGAGTTAATCAAAATAATACACCATAAGAGAATACTATGGTCAATTTTTAGTCGTCTGTTCCTCATTGTATTTAATCAAGACGATATCAAGACAATGAAGATAAAGACAGTCTTCACGCCATATCAATTACAATTCGCCACATTTATGAAGATAATCAAGAACAACTTTGACACAACGATTACACTAAATACAGCCTTGACTCCATAGTTCATGTATTTCACCACCCTAAGATTTTGGTGTAGTTTTTCTCATTCTGGAAAAGAGATGGATAACACTTACTAAGAAATTAACCCTCGGTGATTGGAGATGACTTTACTCGAGATGAAGACCACCGTCAAAGGAGCAACTAATGAAGGTTACCGCGGTGATAGTCCTGTCGTACCTACTAATGACCATCTCTGCGTTCACACCTCACGTGGAGCAGAGAGTTTGTAACCTGTTTGACTGTATTATAAGGAAAAAGTTAATAATGTCAAAGTGTTTGTAGTACTTTACCTGTGATTGTATATTGCATATTTTAGCCTTCGAGAAGTCATACTCGTTTAGAGGTACCTGCGACAAAACGAGTTAACACAAAGTGGGTCAAGTACCGACCATAACAGTGATAGAATACACAAAATGATATGGTTAGTAGAGGTTTTTCCTATCAGGGTTTGCAAAGTTTTTCTGAGTTACATTCGGAGGCATCTTTTTCTCCTACAGCCAATTTTTTGATGTTTCCTTAATTTTTTTATTTTATCCTTTCTAATACGTCAAGCTACTAGAAATGAGGTTGTAGAATTATATCCAATATGCGGATCTTAGTAGTGACAGAAAAAGATGTCCTCAAATGACACAACGAAAAAAATTATAGACAAAGAGCCTTACGATTCAAGAAAAAACCACATTAACAACATGTCTTACACTCTTCCAAAAACACGTCTGCCAGCACTATAAAAAGAAAAACAACAAACACATAATGTTTTGGAGTCTCTAAAATCAGTTCCTAACCATTATGTTTCCTAATTTAGCTCTTGATATTCTAGTGAGGCAAAACCTAAATAATCCTCAACCTTAGTTCTATCTCAGACCCCACAAGATTCTTTCACACAAACACAACATGAAATGTAATGCCATGATTACCTTTGCATGCTTCAAATATCGGAGAAAACCAAGTTCTTCTGGTAAGAGAAACAGAAGCGCATGACCACGCCCGTCAGTTCCTCTGGCTGTCCTACCGACTCTGTGGATGTACTCCTAGATTTCAAAGAGTAAAGTGTCAAGACTACGTGAATATCTCAAGAATTTATACCCATACTAGTGAAAGAGGACTCTGTTGAGGTATCATCTAGCAATAAAAATGTTGTTTGAGCTTCTGTCATAACTGCCAGAAAATTTGGCATTCACAAACCAATTTTTCTAACAGAGTATATAAATAATACATATTGTTGGTTGTGGCTTTATGTTGAACACCTTACTACGCGAATTGGGTATGACATTACATAAGTTTTTACAATTCTTACGAGAATTCAGTTGTTCAAAGACAAATCTACGTGTAAGCCAGCTTTCAAGAATACAAAAGTGTTACTGTGTTAACTACAGTTAGAGGAGAAATAAGCTAGCCAGATTTGACTTATTTTGCCGTCCTAAGTAGAAATCATCTAACTCTTTCTCGTGCCTCCATCCCTTAGTGAAAAAACAATTAACCTCACAGTCAATGCCATGAAAATCAGTCCGAAATTATTCCTACACTGGAACATAACCATCAATTGAATTCATTTACACGAAGGCTAAATCATATGCAGAAATACAAAAATTAAGACAAGGAACCCAGCAATAACACATGGCTAGAAATAACTACGATCGTATTTAAAAGAAAAACAAAGCTTTGAGTTAAGTTGACAAAACCCGTCTTAGACAAACATTTTTTGACTTGAAGAAGGCGGAGCCAAAATGAAAAAAGAGCACTCTAAAGAGAAATAACTTTTGAACAGAACGATGTTCTGCACCTACTCAGTTGGATGCAGTCTCCGGTCTAAATCTGTTGTGCGTGCGAGAGTGCTACTGTGATAATCTTTCACAATCCAACACAACGACGTCGTACTTCATTGCCTACTGCAAGGTTCACGGTAAATATAATTTTCTTCTCTAAATTGTTCACCCCAAGACAGTCAGGCCATTTATCGTACAAAATTGCCTTTTTTTCGATGTTACTTCACTCTGAATTTACTTACTTTAACTTGAAATGCGAAGACGTTTCTCTCAAGGAGGAATAGTCAAATTGGAGTCACGGCAAACAGTTCAACCTATAGGTGGACTTCAACACGGTACCTCTGATGATTTAACACCTGCATCAGTACTGCCTGAATTATATACCTGTCTTTCCTTGCCTAAAAAAATGGGTAATTGTCATGCAGTCTGCATGCGATTAGGCAAAGGTTACGAAAAAACATACCTTGGGATCATCTGGCGGATCATACTGCACAATCCAATCTACCTGAGGTATATCGAGCCCCCTGGCTGCTACATCAGTGCACAGCAAAATGCCAGATGCAGCACTTGAAAACTCAAAGAATGTACTTGTTCTCTTTTGTTGCTTCTGCTTACCCTATTCACAATATCAAAACCACAACATCATTCATATTAACTGCACGAAACTTGGGTGGATGCATTGAAAGCAATTAAAAGTCAACACGAAAGATACTTCGTATATATACAAAATTAAAGTAAGTGTAGTTGTCGTACAACGAGACACAAAAGCAACAAATTCAAAGACACGCAATAAAATGAAACGTAAAGTAAAATTACAATGGAATCTCTATAAAGTGGACACTACTCGTTCAAAAAAGTGTCTGCTTTACGAAAGCAACCACTTCATTGCACGTTCCAGCAAAATCAATAGTCGGATGACATAGGAATAACGGGGGGTACTAGTACCGATGTTGTGGCCCTAAAAAAGCCATCAGTTGGATGAGGAGCAACATAAACAGGACGGTTGAAAAAATTTGAGGAAAAAGGGAGCAATGCTTGTCGAGATCAAAGGGGAGAACGATTCAAACACGTCATAACATTTCTTTATGTTTTGTACTTATCTACCCTCTTATTGTAAGGGTGCCTAAATAAAATAATACACGAGCAGTAGAGCCAAAAAAACCAGAAAGTAAATTCCTCTCTACTTCGCAGTTCATTCAATGAATACTTGCTCATCTATTCCAATTACTCCTGTCCTCTTTAGGCAGAGCTTTTCTGGGAAGAAATTTAATTTTTTCTTGAAAAACATGTCCACTTTACGGAACGTCCCTTTTACAAGCATATGCTTTATAGAAAGTATTGATGAGAGTTTAAAGCAGCAAACGTTGCATTACTCCACGTTACAGAGATTCCGTTGTAGTATGTCCTACAGAGGAACTGTGACGTGTTACACCAACTACGACGGTTTCTGTTGGCACCAAACTCTATACTATAGTTGAACGTATTCTGGATTTAACCTATGATAGAGTCACCGACGTTTGCTGGATTTTTAAAATTGCAACCGCGAGAAGCCCGTTCACTTGAAAGTACATTCTGGTGAACATAAGAAGAAAGGTGCTGTTTTATTCTGTTGTAATGTAAATATTGAGTGGGCGAGTGGTTAGAGAGCTCACGCTTTGATCAGGAGGCTCTGGATTCGAATCCGCCTCGTGGTACCTCTAGCATGTGCCTGACAACCATATGCCACCGATCAACCCAAGCCATGCGGCGGAAACTGTTAAAAGCCATCGGATGGCTGAGCTAGCACAATGTCCAGTCTTGTTCAATCAATTGCTAACACTGGTTTAGTTACTCAAGTACAAGAACTGCAAATTAGTTTTGCACGCGCTTATGTAGTATACAGCAAAAGTTGTTCCTGCAGACTCAGATGAGTGATTGCAAATGTGTCTGTATCGGCGTTTAATATCACGGTTGCTAGCCCCGTGAATAGACAGGTATGCTCGATATCGAGTGACCAGTCACAATAATTGGAGCATCTAGAATGCGCTAAACTCTACACTGGAACTTTTGGAAGAATCACAGTAATCACAGCGAGGGAAGCATGACCAGCCGTGGAATTAGCAATCGTATTCACAGAAGACCTTGATCCGTTTTGAGAAATGCAATGAGGTACGTCACCGTTAAACCTTTGTGACCACGAATATGTGCTTGCGTTTTTCAACGGTAGTGGACAGAGAGTAGAGAGAGATAAAGTAATTTTATCTTTCTCTTAAAGATAACCTTTGAAGGTTTGTCCGACTTACGTTCTGTTCCAAGGCCCTGAGAGGCTGCCCACATACTCGTTCTTCAGATACCCGAAGTTTACGTACATAATATGAAAACTCTTTACCAATTCAATTGTTCTAGTCACTACACAACACTCAAAAGAAATTCTAGCGACTTGTAGGCCATTTATTTACCATATGTATATAGGCAATAAATTATTTCGATAACTAATAATGGAACCTATTATGCTAAGTACTAATTTTAGTGTCATTTTAAAGCTTTGCTTGTTAGTAGATGTCCAGTTGTGCGATGACAAACAGGCGTACTTACATGTATGTCCATAACCGGGATATCAATATAATTGAGGAGTTCTGCATGGTACTTCACTGAGTTACAAGACGATAAGAACACCATCACCTTTTTATTCACATTCTTTTTCAAAAATGTAAATAACAGCAGGAAACGTTTGTCTGATGGAACGACAATGTAACCCTAAAAGAAAGACACAAAAATACAAACTAGAATGAGGATATTTCAAATAAGAATGGTGGTTAAGTCAAGCAGGAGAATCACTTCTTCTTGTCAAGGCTTCGACGGGAACATCACACTACAAACAACTTTCCAATGAGGAGAGCAAAAACACACCACACGATGACGCCTCAACCGTCATTATATTCTTACGTTCCTTTTTTCACAGTCTTCCATTCTTTCACATCAAGTAAACACAAAACAAAAATGACCTTTGAGAGTTGTACACGTACTCACGACATACAAACGAGGCGAGTATACTATTCAAAGATCATTTACCTAGACAGCCAATTTTTCATATGCGAAAAACTCCATAATTTCCACTATATGAAGTTCCAGTAGAACGAGCAATCGCCGTATAGTGGATAAGACGACGACCTTACAAGCCAGTGGTTGTCTGTTCGGGCCCGCGTCACCGCAATCAAAATTACATTGCCATGGGGAGTCATCGGAGCCAACTCTCATAAATAGCTTACTTTCTGGTAAAATTGACTAGGTTTGGCATGGGAATTAGCTACGCTCGGTAACGAGTATACTACAAACTATCTAAGACAATGAGCACAATGCATTAGTTTTACGAGAAAAGACAAACAATCTTGAACAGCTGAAACATAAAGAAACAAACTAAAAAACTTTTTCACGATAACACTCGTCAGGGTATAAAGGGTCACAAAGATACGCACAAACGCAGCTGCAAAAAGGTCATTAGCAGACGGTGCCTTTTTAAATCATGAACTTTAAATTGTGGTTACCATTTTACCGTACTTTCAAGGTGATTTCCGACTGGCCGGGTTCAATTCATAATTTGCTTCTAAATTTCGACGATTCGCTATTTTCCAGACTTCATGCTTTGAACAGTGCCAAACGAAAAGGGTTTTTCAATATGGTTTCGCTACTTTTCAACATGGCGATTATTGAGTTTTGTACCATTAAAACAACTTTTCAGACATTAAATTTGCATTTTGCCTGAAGATAAAACACTGTACGACAGTAATCTTTCGAGAAGCTTAAGAAGCTTACCGAAGAAGTAAATAAAAAACCCGCAAAATTTTATCTACAAAATAAATACACCGTTCTGGGCTAACGAGTCTTAAAATAATTCGCTACTCGTTGAATTTCTGTCATCTTTTTACAGACTGACGTATTTTCGAAAGCAAATAAAAATCGGATGTTACCTGCTCAAGTCCCTCGACAGTTGCTGTTTCTTTGCTATCGTCTACGCCTACATATAATGGAGCCTTTTTTAGTGACAACCTTGCCAAATCTTCCACTTTCCTGGTCTGCGTCGCAGAGAACAGCATGGTTTGTCTTTTTTCTATTACAATCACAACAATAATTGGAAAGAATTACAGAAGCTTATACATTACTATATATACATACATACATACATACATACATACATACATACATACATACATACATACATACATACATACATACATACATATAGAGACAAAATGTCGCGATCAACTGAAAAGACTGATCAACAATCAATATGCCATTATTGAAAATAATCAATAACTCCATTAGCTTCATTATCACTATCATCACAATCACCATCATCACATCACCATCATCACATCACCATTATCACATCACCAACCTCACATCACCAACGTCACATCACCAACATCACATCACCAACATCACATCACCATCATCACAATCACCATCATCACATCACCATTATCACATCACCAACGTCACATCACCAACATCACATCACCATCATCACATCACCATCATCACAATCACCATCATCACATCACCATTATCACATCACCAACATCACATCACCAACATCACATCACCAACATCACATCACCATTATCACATCACCAACGTCACATCACCATCGTCACATCATCACATCACCATCGTCACATCACCAACATCACATCACCAACATCACATCACCAACATCATATCACCAACATCACATCACCAACATCACATCACCAACATCACATCACCATCATCACAATCACAATCACCATCATCACAATCACCATCATCACATCACCATCGTCACATCACCAACATCACATCACCAACATCACATCACCACCGTCACATCACCATCCTCACAATCACCATCATCTCAATCACCATTATCACATCACCATCATCACATCACCATCAACACAATCACCATCATCACATCACCAACATCACATCACCAACATCACATCACCAACATCACATCACCAACATCACATCACCAACATCACATCACTATCGTCACAACACCATCGTCACATCACAATCATCACATCACCATCGTCACATCACCATCATCAAATCACCATCATCACATCACCATTATCACATCACCACCATTACATCACCATCATAACATCACCATCATTACATCACTACCATTACATCACCATCACATCATCACTATCATTAAATCACTATCACCATCGTCACATCATCATAATCATCGCAATCACCATCACCACCAATACTTCGACCTAAAATGCGTTACGCATATTTGAATTTTCTCTGTCCAAGACGTTTCGCCAATCTGTCAGAGTTATTACTTTAAGATTTAATAATGCCTGTGTTTGCACAAACATCTTACAGTGCTTTCTTAATGATACGCACGATACATCAAGTTATTAACACAATTCTCTATGTGACTAAAGGTCCAATGTGTTAAAGCTACAAAAGCCCTTCTTACCATGAATATGGTTTGTGTTTACACAAAATGAAGAATACATACTCTGTTTACAGTACGCAGCAAAATGTTACGGTTTATAGGGCACAGGAATACTTTAAGACATTAAGAATGGATAATTGAAAATTTCTATCCAAATTGCTCAAGAAAAAAGTTGTACTTGGGCCTTACAATGACCTGGTAATATAATCAATAAAATTTTAAAGGAAACCTAGGATAGGGCTAACCCTTCAACTTTACGTCCTTCCGATAGTTCGCTTATAAACCATGAAAACTTAGTCACTATTTTATATTTTTGAAGTTCCATATATTGGTAACTTTTCTCTTCAAACACAAAGTAGGTCTGAATCCTTGATTATAACGAATTAGACGTCTAAGTAGCATTTTCATCCCTTAAAGTCAGCAAAACATTTGTTGTAAAAGATCCCATCGCTAACTTCACGAATTGTCTGGCAATTCTTGTGTAGGATGCTGAAACTTACCGACCTTTCCTAGAAGAGTGTTCGAGAACATGAATGCAAACTCCAAAATCCACAGACATTTTCAGTCATCATCAGATTGTAAAAATGCATCCTACGACGCTTGATATTCTATCCTCGACTGGCAACTAGGCTCATTAAATGGAAACTAAGAAAGCTCTTCATATCACCTGGCTTAACTCTTTTCTTATCAAACATCTTTTTCATGTCAAACTTACCATCTCAATGTAATTCTATTGTTTTTCCTTTTTTGATATTTCCTTTCTCTTCTATTATCAGTTTGCTCCTGTTTTACTTACGTATAACATCAATTTGTTATGAAATTTTGATTAGTTGAAACAAAACCATCCCATAATTGAATATCCGTGCAAGTTTTGGGGTACTTATCACCAATTTGTTACTTAACATTATTGGCTTTTTTGTGAAAAAAGTTCAACTAGGTCAGATTGAAATAAATATCAACTAATGATGGCTGTTGGATGGTATGGAATCATTCACTGGAAATCATGGCGTACCTTTTTATTGATTGAAGTTAGCTCTGGGTCTATGCCTTGATGTCTATTTGGAATTCACGAATTGTTAAGCAAAAATAGCCCAATTTAGCATCTTACTTCACGAGAGCTAAAGCGAAAAAAATCTCTCTACAAGAGAACGTAGACAACAAATAAAGTACAAAAGCAACAATAAAAGTACAAGTGGACACCAGACAAAACTAACCAATCACTTTAGAAAGTTTGTTCCTCCCTCGCGTGCAGTTATGGGCACTGCATTCATTGATCAAACAATAATCACTATATGTAAGGCTGCATCATGAAAAAGAATTATTAGAAACAAGTGAATCTTACTAGGCAGTATTCTGATAATTTGTTTCATTTCCTCCTCAAATCCAATCTCTAGAATTCTGTCAGCTTCGTCAATGATTAAACATTTCAAATTCTTGTAAATGAAACCCGATGTATTCTAATACAAAACACACGAACAACAAATGGCAAATTAGAAATGCATAAAAAACAGAATCCACCAACTGGTCAAAACGAGGTCAAGAAACAATTATCTGTAAAGGGCAGGCAATACATTTTGCTAATACAACACATTTTTCCATTTTGCTACGTAATGGTGCAAGAGACTTTGCAAAAAATATAAAAAATAAAGATGTGTCATGGATTGAGTTCTCGGCAAGGTTGACAAATGGAAGGATAAAGCCAACGGCATTCCTTTTCATCCGAGGAACAAAATGAAACAAACCATATCAAGAGAATAAAAAGTAAACGGATTCATGAAGCAATCATTTACTAAATAAACGTGAATAAGGAGAAGCACAAACATTGAACTATAAAAGAGTCCCCCAAAACATGTCTTGTAGTCAAAGGAATGACTAACTTTAATACCCTAAACTGTTACATATCTTTTTTCAAGCTTATAGGAGTCAGATGAAGCCTCCATACACATCCTTTCTTCCTTCTTTGCCATTTAAAACCTTCCTTGTCTCACTCCACGGTCTCCTACCTCTCTTAATCCCTCTTGACAACTATGGGCGTTTGCGAAGCTCGCATTTAGAAGTATCGTACTATCCCACAGGTTGTGTGTAATCAGTATGATACACTGTCTCTTAAAAGCAAAACATTTTTCAAAGGTTTAACAAGATCCCAAAAGTAACTTACCTGAAGGTGATCCAACAATCTCCCTGGTGTCGCCACAAGAAAATTGACCCCTTTCACTAGTTTGTCTGCCTCACTTTTCCTGTTGGTCCCGCCCATAACAAGGCCAAAGGTGTGGTGATGATAACTCAGTAAATCATGCAGAACTCCATATGTCTGTAGAGATAATTCTCTTGTTGGTGAGATAATTATAATCCCAGAACCTAAAAAAAACCATGACAAATACGATGTACTTGTTAAAGCAAGCAGCTAAGATGTCTATCTTTAAAAATTATATCCTCAGCATATCTATAAAGAACACATAACGTACAAAACGAAAAATGACTGACTTCTCCAGTGCAGTTAAGTACTTTTAATCAGGGAGGATTAAGTGACATTTCCCTAGATCATGAACTAAAAAAAAATACTATTGTTTTGCATTTATGTCAGGTCAACCCAATATGTCAAAACAGATGAGATTTAAAGCTTCAGGTATCAAGCACAAATCTAACCTTGAAATACAAGCAAATTGTGTCTCTAAATTTTATCACTAACACTTTACAATGAAAGCAATGTGTGTCATGTGTTTCGCCAGAAACAGCCAAATCCTTTGACTTGTCTACGTGCTGGTCTTCTCTGATTGAGTTTGTGGATTAGTCGAAGACATACATCTCAGAGTAAACACATGTCCTTGATTTTTAAGATTCTTGTCTTACCTTAATTCCACTGTCGTACTGTTATTTCTTGACATTGTCTGAAACAATATATGTTTCAAACGTTTCTCCACTTAAAAAACTGATTTTGATTACAATCTCACGTATATGATATGGATTTTACTTAGTCATCATGGGTCATAATTTATTTACATCTAATTATGTAACATATGTCATATCTAAGTTTACAATTACATCACGTCTAAATATAGAATCTCGTGACTAATTAGTCAGCATTATGAAAAGACATCATGCAATGCACAAATGTTAATAAAAACGTACCATTTCTTGGTGCAAAATTTAGTTTGTACAAAAGTTCAACAGCTGGAATTAGAAATGCCAGTGTTTTGCCACTACCTGTTTTGGCAGCACCCAGAAGATCCCTAAAAATATGAACAATAACTCGACTATAATATTGACTATAACAAGAATAAACATCACAAATACAAAACAGCTAACACATTCAGCACAGTGTAAATACAAGGGCTGAGTAAATTTGTAAACCAAGTTTACACCATGAATGTGCAAGTTAACAGAAGTTGTAATGTAGTAAGTATCAATCTGAATAAGAGACTACTTTGATTAAGCAACAACTAGTATCACACAAGATAGTTGTTAGTCATATGATTTAGTGTCTCCAAAATCCCATTTAATTAGCACGCTGTTCAGTGTGTACCACACACCTGTAATGATCATACCAGTAGTTAAGTAAAGTTTAAAACTACAAATGTAGTCATCTATGGATCAAGCATTATGGATCAAGCATTCTGAAATATAAAGACAGAACACAAAACTGGCAAAGAGAAAAGTGACCATGGAGTTCGTACGTACGTCTTTCACGCCAGACTTGCTTGCCGATATTGCAATTCATCACGTTCCATTCCTGGAACATTTTGGATTTGGTGAGTTATTTCCACATTATTCTTCAAAAGTCTTTCCATTGTTTGTCTGTTCCTTAAACATTTGCAGCGCATTGTCACTCCAATTTATCGATAACTTCAACTTTGAACAACGATTTCAATACGCACGTGTTCTGGGCGAGCTTGAATAAGTTTTGTTTCCTGCTTTCAAGTACGTCCGCTTTAAACAATTTGAAGAAAATGGCTATGCAATTACTGGTCTATGCACCGTTTACGATTGTTGATGACCCTAGTGTTGCCACAAAATGGGAAGATTTGCTCAAAGGGTTCGAGGCCACGGTATTAGCCATGGAAGTAACCACTGAGGCCAAGAAATACAATTTGTTAAGGCATTATACAGACCACGATGGTCGGAAACTTATTAAACGTTTGGACAACACCGGTACTGCTATTGATTCAAATTGCCATCATTTTCGTTTAAATACTTACTTTAAACCAAATAGTAATCATGTATTTCTCATGAACATACTACACCAAGTTACGCAAGGTCCAAGTGAATCAGTAGATACCTTTAATCTTAGAGTAAAAGCATGTATTTCTGACCTTAATTTAAGTGAACTTACTAAGGAGCAGGTAATCGATCTAGTGCAACTATCACATTTAGTAAATCATTGTAAGGATCCAATCCTAAAGAAAAAGGCAATGAGGGATGGACACACCCTACAAGAATTCTTGCAACATGCCAGGTCTGCTGAGCAGACTGAATTTCAACTGCGTGACCTCAGCAGTAATAACAGCATTGTGCAGTTGGTCAGAAAAGCCGCACATCCAAAATCATCTTCAATAAGCCTTGGCATACTGGGCTTTTCTTGTCCTGGTAGGTTGTGAAACCTATGTTTGAAGCTGTCTGGAGTGAAATGCCTGGAGCAAATTGTAGTCTCTTTGGTGTCTGTCCATACCTTTTTCAATTTCACAAAATTGACTCATCTTCTTTTCCTTTTTATGGCCTCAGGTTGATTGTATCCATTAAATGGAATCCTGTGTAAAATAATTCCTCTTTCAACATTTCCAGTACAGCTGCAACCAGCCACTATGCATGGGGTATCTGTTGGGTATCTTCTTTTCTCGGGAAAAATGTCCTACAGAATTCTGGTCGTTTATGCGTTTTTCTATGAGATTTTGTTATAGAAAATTTTGCTTGTTCTTACTAACAACATACAAACTAGAGCCCAATCTATCTAGAAGATGCAGTTGTGAAAACTGTTGTTTGATCAGAACAATAGATTTTATGACATTTAAATGCTTATAAAAAGAAAACTGTTTGACAAATTTCAATACTGTTTTCAGATTTTAGTCATTTCAATTCATTAAAAAAATACTTGTCAAAACCGAAAAAGGTGTAGGTCCACTTTAAGCTCACTGTTGTACATCAGTAGTTGTAGTGAATGCATACAGTGCCTTTGGAACCAGTGATGAAATGTATGTAAATAGGCATGTTTTGCATTGTCGTCATGGACTTGGGTGTGCATCAGGTAGTATGGCTAGAGATGTGTGTAGTTGAAGTTATATTCCAGACCCTTCCTGTAGATATAGAAGTGATTACTTGGGTGGTCAAATGGAGACATAGGCAATCTATCAAGTCACAAAGGGTTTTCACATCTGCATTAATCACCTGCAAGTCTTGACTACACAAATTAATGGGATGAGAAAGTTAGAGGCCAGAGGCAACAGAAATACATAGTAAATTTGCAAAGTCATTAAGATAAGGCAGACAAGTTTATTGTGCTACACACAAATGACCCTAAAGTCAATAAAATATTTTGAAGAGATAATTCATTTAACTCATAGTAAAACACTTTTGGAAAAACTTAAATTTGCCAGGGACTTACCTGCCAGCTAAAAGAGGCATGATTGTCTTGTACTGAATCTCTGTCATTGTCTCAAAACCCATATCCTTTATAGCTCGAAGACTCTTGTCACAGATAAGCCCCTCAAGTGAGCTAAATTCCTGAGATGGTGGCAGGCTTCCCTCTGTATTAAAACAAATGGAAATATGCAGTATCAGGAGTATGCATTGTATCAACAGAAACTTTCATGTTACCTGGAATAGAAAGCAAGAATCTAAAACTACCTTAACAGAAGACTTTGCCATTACCATTAAATCCAAGTAATCCAATTAAGTCCAATTAAATCACACGGCTTAATATTAATTTTAAAACTCTTGTTTTCCGAAAAAATATTTAAAACATTTTATGCCAAGGTCAGATGATTTAGCTCAGAAAAAGTAACTTTTTACTACTGCCACCAGGACCTGATTCAACCATTTTTAATAAGCACATGACTCAATATACAGTTTTTTGTAACGACATTAGGGGCCATCAATATGTTTTCGTCTAAGCAAAATCATCAGCTGGCTAAAAATGGGAAAATCTGACCTCATGTAATGCTTATCTCCAATCCTTTACCCTAAAATTGCAGCATGCTAACATCATATTATTCCTTTAGGAGTAACAACCTAATATACTCATTAGCAATCTACTCAGTAATATCCAGGACCTTGCAACTGGCCCTGTCCAGTGCAGCTTTCATTTCTCATAAAAAATGGGATTCACTTCAGTTTGTCCATCCAGTTTATATCAGCCACATTCTTAAGCAACACTGTGTCACTTTCAGTTTTCCCTCTTATCTTACCACATCAGAGGCGGATCCAGAGTGTTGCAAGTGTTGCTTAAGCAACAGTCAGATTTTCAAATATCCAAATATTTATTAAAAATCAGCAGAAAAAGTTGCAGAAATGATTCTTATTAGTATCAATAATGAATAACTCTCATAGACGTTAATATTCTAAATTTTATTTGCTGTATTGCAAGTTAGTTTACTGGTAATTCCTCATTTATCATTGTTTAGCTCTTTGAGGTCAGTTCCAGGGTCAGGGCTCATGTTTTGGTATAGAGCCCTTCAGAGTATTTTGCTATTCATAGTAATGGGATTTGGTTCTGCTCTTTGCCGCTGATCGTGGCCACTATCTGATCAGTCCACATTTGAAAAACTGGGCATGAATTGTTGCAAGCCAATAGCATGGCTTACCATAAGTGTTGCAGATCAATCAAATGACGGTGGTAAATGTCTGATCTTCATCATGAGTGTTGTAAACCAATGAGAGCACGTCTAGGGTGTTGCAAGCGAATCAAACACCAGTTTTTGAACAGCCTCATTCAAGTCTTTATTTCAGGAACAGGTTTTGCTCAGGTCTTGATACCAAGTGAGGAATAGTCGTGACTTCCTTGAGAGTGTGCTTCACTGTTTTATGATTGAAAG
>JANTCA010026428.1:12857-38202 GCA_024741275.1 Chironex yamaguchii | reverse complement strand
TGTACATGTACTCTGTGTATACATACATCTTGTACATGTACTCTGTGTATACATACATCTTGTACATGTACTCTGTGTATACATAAATCTTGTACATGTACTCTGTGCATACATACACTGCACATATATACACTGGGCATAGGTACACTGTTCATAAATATACTGTGTATATGTACTCTGTGCACTTACACTGTATATACATACACCATTTATGCTGGCTTTTTTATACGTATGACACCTAAAGGTGCTGAGTTGCCTGTCTTGTCTTGCATAGAAATGGTATACAAAATGTAAGTCCTGTAGGACGATTGCCGTTCTCTTCTTTCAGTAAAATTGAAACTTATAACATTATATTATAAATACATAATTAATATAAAATTATATCATCTACAAAGCTTTTCGTCTGACACTGATCAGATAGATGCGTCAGAATAGAGTAACAGAGAACGTCGCAGAATTTGTAATGTAAGGGGGGGATCAAAAATTGCCCAATAATAAAGCAACAAACTAAGGATTGGGCGAGGAAAGACAAAGAGAGAATGTACAAAAGAATGAAGGAACAAAAAAGAAAGGTATGAAATGACTATCAGCAGTGAACTAGTGAAACAATCGAAGTGAACCACAAATTCCTACTGTCGACAAAGGCTAGGTCTACCTAAGGTTGTAAACCATTTCCAATACACCAAGATGAACTCTAGACCTTGCTTTAGCAACAACCTAAGAAAGGGTGTCACTGTATGACGCAGGATGGGGCTATTTAAAAGATATTCTCCTACAGCAGAGTCACATTCCTTAATCATAGGGCAAGTCACAGGGGTTGCTGGCGAACGTTAGTCGAATCTGTACGAGTGTGTCTTGATACATGCTGCTTGATTCGGTCAGTTAACTTTGCACTGTTAGTAATCTCTTCTTTTCAAAGGTAGTACAGAAATTTTACACAATTTATGCATCTTTTTACATTTTAGACATTTTCACTGCTTTTGTGAGGCACAGCCATACTCATTACAATCATTCTCCTTGTATCGTGGGTAAGATAGGGGGAGATCTTTAATCTAAAGTGAATGCGGGTTGGAGGGTGTGGTTGGAGGGTGTGGTAGGAGGGTTAATGATATTCTGCCTATTAGACATTGCACCGCTCAATTTTAAGAAGCAATTCCAGTCTTGGTGCTCAAAAGGACAGTCAGTTGAAAATCTACATCGTAAAAGAAAAGTTGGGCTGCCTTTCAGGTAAGGTTGTTTTCTTTTTTACTTTTCTTTATTGGTAGATAATATTACGTAACAACAGAGCAAGAGCCTACCAATTAAGGATAAAATGTTTTCTAAACACTGTGCTGGTGATAATGTTCTGTTACTTTCGTCTTGCAATTCTGCAATAAGTTTTGCATATCCTTCACTTTCTTCTCGAAATAAATTAAACTTCTGCTGTTTATAACTACAAGTAAACAAAAAAAATATTGAAGTGATTATTAAGGCAAAATGTTCACGAGACAAAATTGTTTATGAAAATCGTATTCCTTACTTAGGTTTTCCTTCTATCTTTTGCCTCTTTCTCCTCTTTTCCTTTGCTGCTTTCTTCCCAATCTTTCTTCTCTATTTCTGTTGTCTTTTCCTTTTTCTCTCGTTTCTCTCTCTGCCATATTCCTTTCAGCCCTCCTAGTTTTTATTTCTTCAACTCTTTTATTTTTCCTTTTCTTCCTTTGTTTCTTGTCCTAAATTAGTTTCTGTCCAATTGTCCTTCTTTGGTCTAGTCCTATCCAACTCAACTCTGGTAATTGACCTTACAAACTATATATTGATAAATATACTGAGAGTGATCCCACTATTTTCTCTCCCATATCATTATAACTTATAACGTCTCTACACCTTGAATATGTTTTTCAACCTCAAAATGTTTTTCAACCTCAAATGCCAGCTCATCTTTGATTCCCAGAACAGTTACAATCGAGAATTTAATCATCTTCCTGTTTATGGTTATAAGAACAGTGGCAATTTTAAACATGTACCTATCTTCCAGTTTCAATTATAACTGTGTTTTTCCCTTCTTGACAAATTTTTCAACAAGCTCAGCTTGACTCTCTTCTGAGTTAGTACAGGATGAAGACTGATGGTCTAGTTCTCCAATTTTAATGAAAACGAGATAGGAAGCACTGATGTGATATCGTTTTGAAATGACAGAGAACAAAAAGTAATGGTATTTCATGATCATTTTCTTCGTTACATATGCCATCAAGATCGAGGCATGCTATACACATATATTTACATAAATGCATGTTCAATATTTCTACAGTATACTCACAATAATTTCGTTTTAGTCCGAACAAGTTTCTGATTAAAAACTTTTTGCGTTTGGATCAACTCAGCACCTTCTAAAGTTTCCGGGTCCAGCCTCTCTTTCAAAATCCTTTCAGGTACCAAGTTCTACATGGAGAGAGTTAGAAGAATGATATTTCATGACCAAGAGTGAAATGCATGTATATCATACATTCATAATTCACTTGTACTGTGGATCCAAAATTGTCTAGTAATCAAATACACCTTAAGATTTACCACTAGTCTCTGGCAAGGACAAGGTTTGTCAAGAGAGTCCATACATACATAATCCTGAAAACAATGGGGACATCTAATCAAAGTGTGCTTATTAACTTTATATTATACTTTATATATATTATATATTATTTATATTATATTTTAAACACCAAAAAATGAAATGTACTTCAGCAAACCATGTTAGTTTGAGTGCTGGCCTTTGAGTCTTGGGGTCACAGGTCCAATTCCTCTTGGCTCCCTCTAAACACAACGGTTGGGGTAATGTGTCACTTTTGAGTCATTGAGTATTATATAAACGCAAAGCCACACATTTTATTTTCCTATTGTGTGTCCATGTCTTGTACACTAAACTATCTTAGATGCAGAGCTATCTTGCGTTAGGTATTACACAGCATAAATTTAACAATGACTTCAAAAGGCCAAGCATGATGACATATCACTTACCCCACATGTAGAAATAAAAGACAGCAGTCTATCTCGGTAGATTTTATCATCAAGACAAGCAGTCTCAAAATCTAAAAAATGTAATACAATAACACAGATTGCCACCGTTTATCATACTCTTAATTACTATAAAACTAAAAATTTAGTGGTAATGTCTAAGTGATAACCTGTTGCTACATCATTGTTGTCAAACCAATTATTCCCCTCATCGCCATCACTATCGACATGATCAACACACTAATTATAGGCACTTGACTTTGCCACCACAATTATTATCACCACCATCATCACCATCTTCCTATTCACCTTTACCATCATCATCATCACTATCATCACTATCATCATCATTATCATTATCATCATCATAATCTCTTTCTCCATCAACACCACAACTGCTAATAATCATTAAGCAATAACCCTTATTGCCACTCAGTAGAAGAGTAGACCCTCCTTCTTCAATTAGACTTCTCAGCTTCCCCTTGTTCAGTATCTCTCGCTCCATTTGGCTGAACCTCGTTCTAGCAGCTCGTTGGAGCCATCTTCAAATTTTCAACCATTATCTTTCATGTTTTTCCTTGAGTAGACATGACTTCAGTGCTCCCTAACAAAATCTTGTGTTAAGATCAGCTCATCAAAAACATTACCAGCCACTCTGTCTGTTATTACAGCTTATCTGAATCCACAGACAGCAACAATACAACAGATGCCACGTTTGTTACGATGAGACCCATGTAGACTTCCGTCTAAGATTTGTCTATGCTTTGCAAATTATAACTGTTGACCATTCAAAACATTAACCTTTCCTCGTTTTTCTCCAGGTTATGTCATCACTATACCCTTTTCACAATGATTTCACAATATGCTCCATTTTGTTCCGTTCTATCTCACTGATGCAGGTACTTAAGCAAGCATCAGTGTTGTCAAAACTCCATCTGCTCAGCATCCGTTGGTTGAATTGCTAGTTGCTGGGAGCGATTATGCGCAATAAATGCACCACAGCATATTTTAGGATGTTTCAAATAGCAATAAAATTGACAACTCAGTTAATGACAGTGTGTGTGAATGGTTTGTAGAAATATTTTTGGTCTTTGCTTAACGTAACTAGTTCATTTGTGATCACACTGTAGCGGCATCTGTGTATGCTTGATTAATGTGATTATCTAGAGTATCTTTATAGAGTGTAGACAAAGTTCTGTTCTCTAGTGGCCAGTCGGAGATCCAGTATTGAAATCTAAGGGTGTTATGCTCAAAACAACTTCAAATAAGTCGACTTCTACCTTTTTAAGTCATGATTAATAAGCCATTTTCATACCCAAACTGCTGTGTAACTCAATCTACCACAGTGTGACAAAGTAGGAAATGGAGCAAATGACCAAGATCATTTGAAAATGGCATAGATGGAATGGAGTCAGCATCGACAGAATGCCCATTTGAATGTGTGTACTTGTGAAATTGGTAATTATAAAATGTATACATTGTCTTACTTCTTGTTTATATTGTTATCATTATAATATATATTTACTCAGAGCAATCCTTAGCATTACCAGATACCATAGAATACCAAATGCAAAAATTAGGGAGAAGCTAGGTGTCGAACACATACTTGAAATCCTCAAAACGAGAAGACTACGCTGGTTTGGGCACATAGCTAGACGGCCAGCAGAAAGTTTTGTCAGAGCAGCAGCCAAACAAGACTTTATTGGCAACCGCGGCAGAGGTAGACCACCCATGAGATGGCATGACCAAGTGAGGAAGGACACTGGGCTGCCGTTGGCCACAGAATTCCGAAAAGCGCAGGACCGAGCCAAGTGGTGCAGGGTTGTAGAGGTAGCAAGGGGCCTGAGTGCCTAGGCATATGATGATGATGATGATGATGATGATGATATTTTTACCATCAACACCTCTCAAGAATTCCACAAGTACCATTACAACAAGCATCAGTTACTAACATCATTTACAACATGACAAGCACCTTTACACCTGTCAGTGTTGTCCTGCTTTCTGTTGTTAATATAAATACCATTGAGTATTACTACGGCTTAAAAGGCCACAGTAGATGGGTGATGTCCCGCTCTAGAGCTTTAAGTCAAGTCAAGAGTATTACTATGGGCTTACCAATATTTCCTAAGATGTCTGTAAAAAGTGAAAGGCTCTCTGAACTTTGGTCCTAAAATATAAGGTATACAGACATTGAAAACTACTCAAATACATTCAGTATAGTAAAGATACATACATAAGATAGTGTCAGCAGCTGTTTTATCATTTCTCCATACTTTCATCGTTAACAGTCATCAAAAACACAAAACAAACAACAAAAGTAAACAGAGTGTTCGCTACTTTCCTAAAAGAACACAAAAAAGAAGCTGTGTAGTATATTAATTATGAACTATCAACTAAAAAAATGCAGTAGGCCACCTTGTCAAACAGCAACCAAAGTCACTTCATATAGTATGCAAGTATGAAGGGACTTTCCCCTTTGAATGGGTGTCTCATAAATCTGTAGAAGGGTGAAGAACTAAAAATGTTCTCCCGACTTGCATTTCGTTTGTGAAAACATCATTTACTGCTCAGGATTCACCCCTGAGTATTTATGACCAATATAGTAATGTTCCAATCCTGAGTAGTTTAAATAAATGCATTAATGAATCTGCTAAGACAACATGAAAACATTTGACACAGATATAGACTAAGCCAAAGCAAAAATGAGCCATCAGGTTTCAGCTCGTGACATCAAGGCCACACATCTTTCATCTCTGCATGAGACAAACAAGGTAAAGAGTCACACATTTGCCATTAAGACTTACAAGAGCTTCGGACAAAACACTGGTTGTTTCATCAACTGTCAAATTTCCTTTTATCGTTGCCCATAAAGTCTGATAAAGAACCTTCCCCAACTCTGAAAAAAAAGGAACAAAAATGTGCTGTTCACAACAGTACATGATACAACAAATTGCTAATAATCAAATACCTCAAAAGAGCTTACTTTTGTTAGCTTAGTCATTACTATATACTGATTCAATCAATTTCATCTCAACTTTATTTGACTAACATTGTTCACTACCTCCACTTTGGTGGACTTCCAACAGTATTTATGTGTCTGTTCAATTTTTAGCCTGTCTTAAATCTGTTAGCAGCATTCAAACAACTATGTATTTGAGTAGGATAAAAATCTAAGAATGTTAAAAATTCAGAGGAGTAACTTAATTGTGGTTGCGTTCCTGATTATAATCTCAATCCAAAATAACCAGCTATCATGAATCACCTCATTTCCTTTAAACACTTACAATCATTGCCAAACGTCCTGGGACACTTTTCCCCGAGACACTTTTTCTTTTAACTCAAACTTCCCCCCAAAAAAAGGTGTTTTCTGAGATAAGTGTAACATCTATCTTAAAATATCCAAGTGCATGGTGACTGCAAGCTTCTAGCGCAAGCAAAACATTGTTTTAGGGGTATGGGGAAAGAATACAGGGCACGGAGAGAAATGGCTTACTCTTTTTAGCAACTACCATTTCGGGAGACATATTGCCTATTAATGCAAAACACAAGAACACTATGGGACAACAATGATTGTTTTCACTTTTCAATAATATATGGTGCATGAGTTATGCAAATATCAAAATAAAAAGTAAAACATTGGCTAATGACAGGATTATGGTCATGAGTGGGGCGCTTAGTACTACTGCTACTCGATAGCTTCATCAACATAAACCGAGTGTTCCAAGAAAATTTGACAAGGATTGTAAAAACCAAGTCTGGAGGGAAAGGATAATGATCCCTTGACTTGAAATATTGCAGAAACAGGATATCCTACCTAACTCCATCTGCTTTTAGAAGGTTTGAGCTCTATGAGTGCCTCTTATTTAGTACGAAATGTTGTTGGGACAAATACTTTTCAAAGAAAGCAATTATCTTGTATAAGACAAAAATTGTCTATAGCTCACCAGGTTGAAAGATCTATGATGAATCTTGGGGCTGCAAACATTTGACTAGAACACTGTTGGCAACTTTCTTTACATTCTGTGCATGCCTGATCCACCACAGCCTCCCATATACACCAGCAACAAACTGTCCTTACTTGATACAATACGTGACTATCTCATTCAAAATGAGGGACTGAAGAGCAACTTCAAATTCCTGGGGCTTAACAGTAAATGGTGTCATAGGTACTCCCAAGAGAAAATGTTTTGGACCCCTTTTTCATATTACTATGAACAATACCTGTAATCAGTCCATTTCTTCATATATTACACAACAAGTCACTTTTTTTGGAAAATTAAGCCTAATTGTGACAAACATGACACTATCCTCATTGTCCCAGGACATCAAAGATCATATTCTCATAGATTTAAGATTTTAATATAAAATTTAACTGAACTAACATTTGGGTCCGAGTAAAGTCCATATCCCAGAAAGAGCAACACTAATTTCATGCCATGGTGTCTGTTTCCGACCATTATCCAAATTTGCACAATGCATCAAAATAAACTATTTACAAACAAAAGGAGTTCAAAATAAAGTAGGGTTTCTACATATTGGTACTATGATATGCCAATAACACTAAGTAATGAATGTCTTAATTATAAAGTGGCCCTTACCTTGTCGTTGAACTTCGGTCTTCTTGGGGGAGTGTGAATTAGAACTATTTTGAATAAACTTGACTCTAATATTACAAAAACAAGCAAAAATAGATTATAAGTCTACCTTGATCTAATACAATACACATACCTGCATTCGTTAAAAATGCATCTACTTGTGAAATTATCTCAACGAAGCTAATGCCACACGAAAAGATAAAGGTGACTGACTTCTAGGCAAAAGGTACTTCAAAGACTACCTTTTTCCAGCAAATGCAAGAGTTCACACACGAGAATACTTCCAAAGAACAGAAGATGGAATACTACTAGGTTTCCAATTTCTTTAGCTAGAGCTAACTGTGCTATGACTGCTGCAACCTTAACTGAAGAAATTTGACAGTTTGGTACGAAATCAGTTTTTAGAGGAAAAGCAGGCAGTACATGAACAGTGTAATCAAGAGCTGAGTTATCTTTTAGACTCTTGATGATTTACCAGACGTCAGGAAAAACAATATTCCATTTGGAAGGATATGCAGTCAGGAATAGAGTACCTGTACTCTTGACTCTTTCTATGACAGCTTTACCATAACTATGAATGGTTGGAAAAAGATGTTTCCCCACAGCAAAATCATCACACTAAGTGTGGTGGAAGAAGTGATCACAATAGTATATAGTTGCAGCATTGCGTGGAGAAAACCCTTGACGATGAATGATATCTTAAATTTAGTATCAAATACGAAATTAACATAATACAGTTAACACATTAATTGTACTTTAACTTCTACTAAAAGAGAAGTATCTAATGTATAGAGAAGATGCAGAAACAGAATGAATGACAAAACCACACAATTTTCCAGACCACTTGAATTTAAATTGCGACTACCTAAAAACTTTTTAGAATGAATACTACAGACATCAGAGGGTTTTGGGAACATTAAAAGACAACTCTATTTCTTTCATCTGATATATTTCTATACAACACACAAATACACATCCATTTATCTCTTCATGCAATGACACTCAAATGTAATCTTTACCCTAACAACGTTTATCAATATATTGATCATGACATGTAGATGAGCTAAGGTAACTTGGTCACAAAACAAAAAGGTGATAAGGGATTCTTAGTATGAACAATATAAATTATGAGGTCTATATTTCACTGCTACTACCAAATATGTTAATCGAAACAAGTTGTATGGTTAACCTGTTCTGTTGCCTATTTTGTATGGTTCTCAACTTAACATACAAGGTAGACAACGTTTCTGTACATCAAACTGCAATCAACCACTTTTAGAATCATAAAGATTGGTTTCTGTTTCAACATAATGAGAAAAATAACTAAATTTGTGTACTAACCCTTTAACAATTCCAAAAACTATTTGAGCGCAAATTCACAATTGTATTAAAATCAATTTTTCTATCTGGCACACTTGAGCCAAGATAGCAGGAATTCACTCAAATGTCCATTCAAGTTTATTCAGGTACTAGCAAACTTAACACATTATCACATTTCTTGTGGCATACTTATCAATTTAAATAAGTGTACCTGATTCCTATAACAGGGTACGAAAATTTAATATGAACTCAAGCTTTCATCAGAAGATTATGGCAAGAATGCTAACTACTGTACACTTGAAGTCAACCAGGCATGTGGTGAAGAGGTATCACAACTTCCATTTAAATAAATCAAGGTGGGTAATGTCCTTCATACAGCTGCAGGCATGTGCCAGGGTATACACATTATTGTATTACGCTATTGTATGCCTTTCCCATGAAAGCAGGGAAGTGAGCTTTGTAAGAGATAGGGCCTCGTTCAAGGTCTTCTGTCAGATGAGATGCAGATTCAAACTTGCACTTACTAGTTTTCAAGGTCATTGTCATATTAATTATATAATGAATCAGTTCCCCAGTCCATGAACACTATAGTTTTACAGCCCCTTCCTAATTACCACTTATGCTTCACTTATCATTCCTGTGACTGATTTGTACAAAAATAAAAAGTGTATACATTACATAAATCATATATTTAACACACCATTGGTAATACCTACTTTGCTGGCGGGCTTGCAATCAGAACACGACATTCAGCCCTTCTATGTTTTATGTGAAAAAATTTGTACCAAGATAATATTGTTGGTTTTAAAGATGTATCTTTTTCCAATTTTTACTTCTTAAAAAGTCAATCCTTAACATATGGCACAAACATCTGTTCGTGAACAAGATTGAAAACGTGATTCTAAATGCCAAATGTAAAGATCATATTGCTGCTAGCCACTCATAACATTCAATTTAAACAAATGAACCTAATGAGATGTCTTAATGTGTTACTATAAGTTTTAAAGAAATGGATCAAATTATGTGTAAAGGAGACAATTGGAACTTAATCTCATTTTAACTTTTAAGTCAAAATTTAATAACCCCTAATAAAACCGACTCTACAAAAAATACAAGCCAAAAGGAACACTCAAAGAAAAGAGGGGATGAGTCATTGATATGTGGAACTATATTCCCTCACTATTGTCATGTGTATCAAAACCTTGATGAGCACTGTTTCTTCACTATAAGTTAACAAAATTGTGGGTATAGAATAATAGAAACAACCCCCAACTGATTTAAGTTAGCTTCTAGGATTCAAATGCAAAATGGTATACCTGATTTAAAGCAAATGCTGTTTACAATGCATCATCTAAAAAGGCAAATTGTACAAGCATAACAACAACCCTATTACCTAGGTAGCTGAACAAGACAAAACTAAATGATTTCTACAAAAATAATGAGGATGAACAAGTAAGTGGAACTGATAGTCTGGTTTGTGGTGGAAATGGTCAAGTGAGTGGCCAAGCTGATCAAGAAAGTGGCATTGACTATCAAGTTAGTTGCATTGATGATTATGTTAGTGGTATTAATGTTTACATTTGTGACCTTAATGATTAGGTCAGTGGCATTGATAAATTAGTGGCATTTATGATTCAGCTTGATGATTATTAAAGCGGTGGCAGGGATGACTAAGCTAAATGTCATCGAGAGTTAAGTTAGTTGCATTGATGATTAAGCTAGTCGCATTGATGATTAAGCTAGTGGCATTGATGATTCAGATAGTGGCATTGATGATTCAGATAGTGGCATTGATGATTCAGATAGTGGCATTGATGATGCAGATAGTTGCATTGATGATTGAGATAGTGGCATTGATGATTAAGCTAGTCGCATTGATGATTAATCTAGTCGCATTGATGAATAAGTTAGTTATGTTGATGACTGAGATAGTGGCATTGATGATTCAGATAGTGGCATTGATGATTCAGATAGTGGCATTGATGATTAAGCTAGTCAAACTGATGATTAAGCTAGTGGTGTTGATGACTAAGCTAGTGGCATCGACTAATATGTTAGTTGCATTGATGATTGAGATAGTTGCATTGATGATGCAGATAGTTGCATTGATGATTGAGATAGTGGTATTGATGATTGAGATAGTTGCATTCGTGATTGAGATAGTTGCATTGATGATTCAGATAGTGGCATTGATGATGCAGATAGTTGCATTGATGATGCAGATAGTTGCATTGATGATGCAGATAGTTGCATTGATGATTAAGCTAGTCGCATTGATGATTAATCTAGTCGCATTGATGATTGAGCTAGTGGCATCGATGAATAAGTTAGTTACATTGATGATTTAGATAGTGGCATTGATGAATATGTTAGTGGCATTGATGACTGAGCTAGTGACATTGATGACTAAGCTAGTCGCGTCATCTTGGATCCACAGATGTCAACTACTACACGTGGAGGGGACAAAACCAAAAGGCAGAACGAAGAAGTCATGGAGGGACATCATCAATGAAGACCTAGAAGCCTGGAACCTAACCATGAACATGGCAGACAACAGGGTTGCATGGCGATAGATGCAACATGACGCCAAGAGACAGTCCAACACCCTTGAAAGGGTTCACCAGATGTTAAATGCTTGATGATAATGATGATTGATGATTAAACTAGTGGGATTGATGATTGAGCTAGAGGCATCTTTGAATAAGTTAGTTGCAATGATGATTTAGATAGTGGCATTGATGAATATGTTAGTGGCATTGATGATTGAGATAGTGGCATTGATGATTCAGATAGTGGCATTGATGACTGAGCTAGTGGCATCAATGAATAAGTTAGTTGCATTGATGATTTAGCTAGTGCCATTGGTGATTGAAATAGTTGCATTGATGATTGAGATAGTGGCATCAATGAATAAGTTAGTTACATTGATGATTTAGCTAGTGCCATGGTGATTGAGATAGTTGCATTGATGATTGAGATAGTGGCATTTATGATTAAGTTAGTGGCATTGATTTAGCTACTGGCATTGATGATTAAGTTAGTGGCACTGATGACTAAGCAGGTGGCATCAATAATAATCTTAGTGGCATGAATGGTACAGAAGTGGCCTAGATGATTGAGCAAGTGGCTTTGATGATCACATTGGGTAAGTGAGTGGTCCAGTTAGTGGACAATAGAGTCAGCGGCATAAATAATCGACTTCCTGTCATGAGTTGTTCAGCTAGCAGTACGCAAGATAAAGGAAATGGCAGAGCTGATATAGTTAGCAACATGGATGCTATGCACAGTAGGGTAACAGGTATGGATGGTTAAGTGGTAACATGGACTATAAAGTAGGCATGGATGGTCAAAAACACGGACAGTCATGTCTACTCAAGTACCCAACATTAAATTCAACGACCTAAGAATTGTGTTTAAGTCCACCTCCAGACAAAAGCTTGAAGTGCCAATAACTACATAATTCCAAATCAGCCGACTTAGTACAGCCAAGACAATATATACAGAGACATCACCCCTTCAATTATATTACATGATAGAAGACTGCGAACCAGGAACTAAGAAGGTAATGTTTTAGCTATTTTTTCATATTACTCAATCATGATTCCTGTATGTGTTTCTCTTCGACTGTCAACAAAATTTGGGCTATCACTTAGCCTAAGACAAGATCAATACATACATAGTAAACTAACCAAAATTTAACTTAGGATAAGGACATTCCAGGAGAATAGATAAATTTGTGTATTTTCAATCTGACCTTTTTGTCATCCCACTGGAAGTATATGCTATGCACTGAGTTTGATCCACCAAAAAGTGCACTTCTTAGTGCCAAAAAGTGTACTTCTTAGTCGTTGTGCCAAAAATGCCACATAAAAACTAACAATATTTTGCCGGATATCAGCAAGGCAAAAATAGCTCATTAAAAGCAAATTGTTTAAAGTTATGTTAAACTGATCTTTACTTAAGACTTTGCAGTTGTTTTTATCATAACATGTAGGTTTATGTAGGTCTGTACTATGTCCTATTTTAAGGCAGTTTTGCATCCAAACTTGGAAAGATGCGAACATGATTTTAGGTAGTGGACTGTATGCAATGCGCATTCATTCAGAAAGCAAGGATGTCTGACATTCAACCTTGTAATACAAACACAGCTTAACCACTTTTCTCGCTCTCATAAATGAGCACCCAACAGTAATGAGGCCTCCTTCATGCACCTCACTGTTGCTTCTGTTTAAAGTTACGTTTAAAACTTGCCTTCAATATCCCTGACTAAATTATGGAGCTACAGGTCCATAATTTTAGATCATATTTTGATATCTGTAACCTTTAAAGTTATATGCAATACACACTGCCACTCTTATAGTAGATGAAGCTTAATAGAGCCTTTTTGAAATGTACATTTTGTTTTGAATTTTGGTTACTTGAACTCTAAATCCTAAAGCCTCTGGATTCCAACAAACTTAATCTGAACCTTATCAAAGAGCTGCCTTATCATGGCTTCAAAAATGGATCTGAATATTGACTAAATAGATTGTTTAATGTTAGAATGACTGATCTATAAGTTCTAGTCAACTATACTTGAAACCCCTAGCCTTGATGCATTCGGAAAATGAGATAAAAGGACCTGAACACCACAAGCTGATTCCTTTTCTAGACAAATTGACTATTTTCAGCACATTTATGTCTTAATCAACACTGGACATCACGTCATCTAAATAAATCGTTCGTCACCCCAAGCAGGGTAACCAAGTCAAGTTCCCATATAACCCCCAACCAATCTAACAACCTAATAATCTTATGATCAAGTTACCCTTATCAATCTTCCACATGCCATGAATTAGATCTTGAATCTATACAAAATATATCTACCTACTTTTGCAATACATAGATATATATATATATATACATAAGAATACCATATTTGTAGACAGTATATATACATACATACACTTTGAAGCTTACACATAATTTAATTCCGTTCACTAAAAAAACTTTCGTCACAATTTTTATAAGAAATCTTAATATTTTTACATAGTCTATAAATAAACTGACCAACACTTAGATCTCTGTACCTTGGATGGCCTAATGTCTTTCGCAACTAATGCATAAAAATCTTACTTCAAAACAATGTTCTTCTGGGAAAATTTGCAGGTTTGTTCCATTCAACTTGACAAACATATATACAAGTCCACAAGCAGCACAATTGTATTGATCAAATTGTTCAATTCTTGTTGAATAACTGTTTCATAGCTCCAGCTCATCCATATCCTACTAGCATTCCTACAGTATGACATCATACAACTTACATATGTATATTTGGTTGACAAACCCCAAGCCATGGCTACATTTCACATGCCGCACCAAGATAATCACATATAAAAGCCCATTCCCTTCTAAAATTAGGCAAAGATTATAGAATTTTCTGATCAACACTTGCACCACAATTACATGCCAATTAAAAATCAAAGCATCTCACTTAATTCTCTCGTTACACCAACATTCCATATCACGTATTACTTTGCTTACTTTTCTATCTCAACTTCATTGCAAAATCACTACTCTCCAATTCTGTGCCAAGTCTCCAACAATCTTAGATTGGATATTTTCTTTTCAATTCACTGCATTTAAGACTGGACACCCGGAATACATCTCCATATGATACAAATATGACTTATAATGCAACTCTTTCCCATGACTAATATCCTTGAAGAAATATTGATCACGCAATATTAACATCTCTCCAAAGCCGCCTTCCTCACTACAGCTAAAGTACAACATTCTTTACACCACTCAAACAGAAGATATTTTTGCCAACAAATAGATTTCATGGTTCGCATCTGACCGTGCCCTTATTATGGCAAGCAGATCCATTTTACTCAAACTGGCACATATCTTTCACATTCAACTATACACATACTCCACCTCTTGCTCTCCTGCCAAATCTCACCACACTTACCATTACATTTCCTCAGTCAACAGATGAAAATTTTGGTTGAAATCCTTTCCTAGATTGTGTACTGACCAAAACAGCTTTTCAATAACAATGCTTCCATCAAATATTAACCAATTAACAGGATTTCTAATTGAAAATGGCCAAGGACTTGCAGTGTACAGGTAAAGGCAAATGGCTTGTAAGTTGTATGGTTTCATAAATGTCGAAAGAATATCCTCTGGCTACTCCATGCTACTGCTATAGAGGATTTTGAAATAAGGAACACTGAAAGATTGGATCATTTTCCGCTGACGCCAGTGTAGGTGAACCAGGCACTAAACAGGAAGTCTCTTGCAATCACCAAGTAACTCGATATAGCGGATTTCTGAAAACTTGTATCCTGGATTGAGAGTTTTTAACTTAACCATATTCGCAAGATAATAATAAATTAGCAGCATTAAACAACATTTTCCTTGAAATCAGCTGCAACCACCTGACCAAAAGGATGAAGATCATAACTTAGGCTGAACAATCTGGGTAGACCAATTTTCTTCCATATGATACAATTGCTTCCAATCATCTTCCTACAGGAGTATAGTTCGTACAAAAAGAGTGATATTGGCAGCATATGGAATACACAAAAGATAACATCTTCAAGCAGCGCAAATTATCAATGCAGAAAGACACAGGTTGTCTTACTTCCCTTGATACACATAACCATAGCGACTATTGGAGGGCTTGTAACTAACTGATAACATCATCAATAGCATGTTGACGATGATACGCAATGAAGCTGCACAGCATGAGGTGATTATTGATGTCGACTCCTGAACAAAAACTTCCTCTGCTCAAACCAACTTCCTCTTGTAAAATCAGGGGGTGATGGAAACGTTGTCCTTCCACAAATTTGCACGCCGACTATGATTCTTCCACCTTTAGAGTAATAGACCACATCCCTTCCATTGATGTATAGAGCTCAGTGACGTGAAACCTCCCGACGAGTGACGGTCGACTGGCATTCCAGAAATGGCCGTCTCTCCAGTTGATCTCTACCATATTGCCTGGGTAAATTCTTGTTGTCACTTCTGGTTGATTCTTGTCGGCAGTAGATAGCAAGCCATTGCTATGTTAGGAGATTCCTCTGACAACTGCAACTTTTCCACCATACCCACGATGCCATTTCAGGTTTCAAAGTTGTATACATTCACCTTGCATGTTGGCAGCGGCAAACGAACCCAGGCTACCATAAAATTACCGATAATTCACGCAATCCGTAACGAACAGCAAATGTTTCCATTGCCTCCTTGAAAAATTTAGAGTGAAAGCAACTTACATGTCATTTTTTCCTCCTTTCTCCAAAAACTTCCATGGAGCGCCTACTATCACCTCCTCCGCCATCTTGCTTGCAGTTTGCAATTTTGGATGCGAATACGCATGCTCCGTTATCCTGGTCGTCGCACAGTGATACCCAGGACTTTTCATGCTGCTGCTCAGCAGAAAACGAAGCCTACGTCCACTTTCTATAAGACGCACGCCCTCTCGTATACAAGCCTTTATCGAATAAAAAACAACAAATAAACGCCTCCCCCAAAAAAACCCAAACCACAACTGATTCTTTCGGACGTTTACTCGAATAGGAGCCCCAATCTGATGATAAAAATCAAATTACCCCACCTGCAAAACACGTGTCGCCATCAAGGAACGATTTATTTGAAAAATTGAAAATTCTCTACACATCGCTTTCACCCATTTTCACGCAATACCTACAAGTACCTTAAAGATTAACAGACGTTAATGATATGTTGTTTTAATAAGCTTCTTGCGTTTTGAGCGAGGTGTCTACTTTCACTATCTAAAGTTTCATATGATATACTCGTATTTTCATACAAAGTCTAGTTAATTTATTTGTAAACGCCTAACATCTTCTGCCACCGTGGTATAATGGATAAGACGACGATCTTGATCCAGAGGTTGCGAGTTCGAGCCCACGTCACCACAAACAAAATACCATTGATGAGAGAAGGTAACGGGAGCCCACTGTCATAAAGAGCTCATTTCCTAGTAAAATTCCTTAGTGATGGCATGGGTATCGTCTACCCTAAGTAATGAGTGTGCTACAATCAAGCAACATCTAACACAGGGCTGACGATTCTTTCATAAGTTAAGGCCAAGAGATTCTTAATATTATCTTTGCCAAGAAACTCATCCTCTTTTAAGGCTACTGCGAGAAGACGCTCTCCAATAAAACCGAAAAATGAAAATTCCCTTCTATTCAATGTAATATCGAGCAAAAGTTTGGAAAATTAAGCCAGTTTCAATTTTTCTGCTTCATTAACAGAAATGGAACATGCATTCCATTTCTAAAATTGATGGTGTGAAATAGAATTTATGGGGTGTAGTCTACTAAAAAAGAACCACTGTTTTTATGGAATACTTTCTTTACTAACCATTTGTCCATGCTTTCTGTCGTGAGATTCGTAGTTACAAATCAGCAAGTCTTGAATTAATTTTAGTTCAGCGCTGATTTTGTCAGACTGAGAAGTCAAGAAATGTCTACCAACATGGTGTACACTATCGCATCTTATTCTACAAATTTCAAATGCTTTTGACCAGTTTTTCTCTAAATCACCAGTATTTACTAATCATTGTGCGTTATACTAAGCCCATATAAGCTCCCTCTACTCCGGGACTCCGTACTTGTCTCTTTTATGCAACCTCCACCACTTTCAAATCTACTACTACTATCCTCCACCTGGCGATATTTGGCTTGCTCCTCTTTCTTCTCCAAATAAGCGTCCATCTCAACAAAGCTTTCAAGATCAAATCTTTAGGCATCCTCAGGATATGACTAAGCCATCTCAGCTTGCTAATTTTTTACTTTCCTGGTAGCCTGGTGTCATATCTGGGTCCTTCCATGGTATTTTGCTTGGCCAATAGATATTGCTATGTATTGTGATACAGCCGTTGTGCCAGGACTTGACTTGACAGAAAATATCTCTCTGCACCACCCTTTAACGTAAAGCAGTGCTGAGGACTTACAATCTAATAATCCAATTTTGTTTTAAGCCGCGCTTTCAAATCCAGTGCCTGATTATTAAAATTCAGGTGTTCTAAGGTAACCCGAGAATTCCAAAGGCTCTTAATATAAGTTTAATTTCAGATACACCAACTTCCTACAATCACAGATAAAAATCCTTGGGACAATTACAAAACTTGGAGAAAAAAGTTATCAAACCCCAAACTTGTTTACCCAAGGGCTTAAGTCTACCCCCACCTTCACCCCCTAACAGCAATGTTGTTCTGTCCACCAGATACTTGCTGTCACGTTGAAAATGGATTTCGTCTCTTTCTATATGCACTTTTCACTAAATGCACTTTTCACAAAATGCACTTTTCACAAAATGCACTTTTCGCAAAATGCACTTTTCAAAAAATGCACTTTGTTCGATGGGTTGAGAGCATTCACAAGACAAAAACACAGAGCTACTTTCATTAAAACTTGAAGATCACATGAACTTCCAACAACGGAAAAATATCTATATGTAAAGGGTTTCAAACAACTCTATATCCTGTTACAATCGTCATTAACATCTTAACTTCATATCGGAATACAATCTATTTTTCACTGGTTTGCAAACATAAACAGTTCACTTTTTCACACGTTTCTCACTATAACACCACTTTCCACCTGAGAATCCACCTTCATGTTACATAAATGCAAGAGAATCCGCTATCTCCTGTGTAAAGGTGTAAAAAACCACAAGAAGTGGTCCAATCAAACTAAAGGACCTGGGCTGCACTCCATGACGATTCAATTAAGGCTCCCGACTGAATATAGAATACTTGCAGGAGATCTAACAGCAGGGGACCCCCATCAGTGACAGGGGGCCAGTGCACATTAAATCTTTGGCGAGGAAGGCCCCGAAACAGAGCGCATTCTCTCCTGATGACTTCATATGCTGTTAGTTTCCCGTGAGGCGGGGGTATCTGCTGCTTGCACTCTCACGAGTTGTGTCTTCTATTGTTTTAGGTAGCAAGTGTATGTGTACATAAATGTCCCAGATATGCAGATGGCACTGTTTGTAACAACTCAAAGACCTATGAAGATATTCAACCTGTAAAGTTGTCAAGGGGAAGGCCACTTACGTGTTGATATCAAAGATGAGCACACACCAGCACCGTAGTCACCGGGGGGGCAGGGGGCAATTGCGCCCCTACTTTTTCGCAAAGCGAACATATTCAAAAACTCTCTGTTAATAATTGTCAGTCATGAATTGTGAACTTTGTATCGTGGACTCAACTACTGCTCACAAGCCAACGTTTCCTGCGGTTTAGCTGGTTTCTATGTCCTGTTTTGCAACAATGCTGTTGGCTTAAGTATTACGAAATGAAGAGGTAACCGACGAACCTTGTTTTTGGCAGACGTTTTGCCTCCCTCCTCGCATTTTTCAAGGACCGACTACGGTCTTGTATAGGATTAGAATAACACGATGCAGCAGGTATAGAAGAAAGAAAGACCATGCCAGAAAAGAATAGGACACTCCCGCACAAGTACAATATTTTCTGAATGACAGAATTCCAGCTAGTCTCTGGAAGGTGCCCGTGAAGATTACAGCAACTGCAAGTCACGCTGGAATGCGTCCAGAATATCGGTCAGAGAAATAAAAGAAATTGAGGCTCAAAGCTCAAGAGGCCCCTACCCAAGCAACTGAAATGGAAATTAAAGAAAATTAAACCATTTGCGATTCTTGTTGCACTATCCGGGTACGAGTTGTTGGGTCCTATCTGACTAAGCTTGAAAAAGCTTTGAAAACGGCATCCACTTGAAACGTGCTAACAACCTCGTAGTCTAGGGCTGGTTCCTTACTAGCCAGTGTATAGAAGGCGTTTAAAAATTACGCCCTGGGCCTCAGGCGTACCGGGAAGAAGAAGGGGACCCAGGCCTCTCCGCTTTTTCGTTACGCTTTTTCACACGACTGACATTATTAACGTTAATTAACCGTGTCATCCTAGTCAAAGCTCTCCTCTTTGAGCGCACTAAACTTTAATATTGAGAATGACAAAGTGGATGGGTTTCCACTTAAGGAGAGTTATGTTGTTTACAAATGAAAAGAGAGACAAATAAACATCAGCAAAAACGTCATTTCTGGATTGTTGTGGGGGAGGAGAAAATCGTAATCTCTATAATGATCCAATAACAGCTCCATACTTGGACTCAGTAGTCAGAACATCATTAGGAAGAAAGCGTCCAATTTGAGCCCCCTTCCTCTACGGTTTCAGGACGTGACACTCCCCCCCCCCCCCTACAGATGCGTTCTGAGTTCTAGTTGTAGTGGGCTTTTGAACACCAGTCAGATCAGATGGTGAAAATTAACCATAATATGTCGTCTCAATGCAATGTAATCAATCGGCATTCGTGGTTTCTTTGGCACTGCTTCCAAGCCAAATCGAGTCGCCATGTTTCATCAACAGACAGAAACTCCATCATGCAGTTTGTTGACAGAACTTTGCATTTGTTCTTTCGAGAAGAAACCGTGTTAGGATAAAAAAAGAACTCAGTTGATGACATATCATCATGCATATTTTACTCATCAGGAACCCGTGATAAATACAGACTCCGAATCAACTTTTAAATCATGAAAAAGCTTTGAGAACGGCATCCACTTGAAACGTGCTACAACCTCGTAGTCTACAGGCTGGCTCCTTACCAGCCAGTGTATAGAAGAATCAGCTAGTTGCAATTACATCACTATGAGTTTTATAAAGAACGTCGACATGATCCAGATTTCTCTGTTCCACTTAAAACTCATACGGTTTATACTCCATACCATCAGGAGGCTTACAATCCACATGGGCTTTTTGTACTTCCCCCCAGTTTGTACTAAGAACAGTGCCCCCTGATTCAACAAAACTCTTGTTCATGGCCTTCCTGACTTCATCGCTTCCATCTGCATAAATTTTTTGAAAAAGTTGATTCAAAGCGGCATCTCCTTCCAGTTTTTCAGTCTCCTCTTCTTTACTCAACTCCGATGCCAGTTTGTCCCAGTCATGATATGTCTGTGATGAACTTGGATATTTCCTTGCACTTGTCTCCTCAGTCTTTTCCGTGCAAGAAGATGCGGGACTTACTGAATCAAAAAAGACATAAGGATAATCAATATTAAGGAACACAATAATTATAAATATCATGGCAAACTTAGTTAGGAATGGATATCAAAAAACAATGATGACTAGGATTTTACCATGTCCACTTCAAACCCTTGGTAAAAAGATACCTCGGTGATTTTTTGGTCAACTCAGGTGATTAATTATACATAACGAAAGGATGCTTAATTCAAAATGATTCCCAAGAAGTATTCATAAGTGTCCGTTGCGGATACTGAAACTAATTTGCACAGCTGTACAAAAATGCCTGCCTCTCACAGCCAAGTCCAACTTCAGAAATATCTATTTCACAAGTACTTTCCTTTGACTGTGAATTACTTTAAATTTAAGCTGTCTAGCTTTGTTCTCTAAACCAATCAGCGAGTGTGTCTGTCAACAGTTTTTTTCATACTCTTTTTTTCGTTTATGTTAATGTTTCCTCCTCTCTGGGTTTCTTCTCCTTGTTTGTCTGCCGGTTCTTACTTGTAGGCCATTGTTCTTTGTCTCCATTTGATTGGTTCCTCCTATCACCGTTTGGTCCCAATTTTCTTGCTATAAAAGTTAGCTATGTGCTTATTTACACGTGAGCAAAAAACAGACATTTCTAAATTTTGGAATGGGACTAGATAGAGTGAATGCAACTTGTATTTTTTTCATTGACTTGGTGATGACAGATCATGAGTTGATGGGTTGCCATGGACGCTGGTGCTATAACTTTGGAATGTTCCAAGTCCGAGACCTGTTGGTTTGATAATCAAATGATGCATCCCGCTGATTCAGACCGACTTGATCATGGTTTAAGCTCTCGTGAAGATGGGTCCTATGTACTCGCTACGTCTCATTCTGTTGCATGTCTACAATTCTGTACGTCAAAATTTCACAGGTGGACATTCTCTTCTCCAGATGAGCGGTACAGTTATAATACTATGTTTCATTTGTTATACTATATTTCATTTGCTATACTATACTTCATTTGCTATACAATATTTGCTATACTATATTTGCTATACTATATTTCATTTTTTATACTATGTTTCATTTGTTACACTATAATTCATTTGCTATACTATATTTCATTTGCTATACTATATTTCATTTGGTATACTATATTTCATTTGGTATACTATATTTCATAGGTTACACCATATTTTCATTTGTTACAGTATATTTCATTTGTTACAGTATATTTCATTTGTTATGCTATATTTCATTTCTTATACAACATTTCATAGGTTACACTATATTTTCATTTGTTACACTATATTTCATTTGGTATACATCTATATATGGCATTAGTGTAAATAATGTTCAATTTGAAGTCGGTGCCAATATTTCAAAGTTAGCATTGACGACCACTTCAACTTGACAGATCCACGAAAGCAACCCTGCTTGCAAATTAAGAGCATACTTATAAAAGAGATACAATACAAAAGTACAACCATGTAAAAGTACAATTGAATGAACTATATACATATTGTGAAAAGACTGCTGTTCCTGTAATTCTGATGTAGAAGTAGACAGCATGGTGTAATGAACAAAAGAAATGTTAGGATTATGACCATCTGACCTCGTATCCGGTTCTCGCGACAGCGAATCTGAAATAATACAAGTTCACACTCAATCGATTTGGATAACTCCGTTTATTCCTTTTACATTGGAATTAACCGTGAGTTAAAAATTTCGGGAAAAAAACCTGACACAAAACAAGAACATGCACGCAGGAGTAATGCATGACGTACCTGCAGCATTAGCGAACTTGCTTTCATTATCTGTCTCAAGAGACGACCATCGGATACCCTCTGCCTTCTTTAACTTGATTTCAATCTAAACAAAGAAAAGTGATCAACACATTGTGTAAAACGAAACAATAATGGAATAGATCAAACCTTAAACAATCATAGTACAACAGATTGGAATAAAATAACAAAACAGACGTATTTATTGACTGATCGATTGATTAATTGATTGATTGACTGATTGACTGATTGATTGATTTATTAATTGATGGATGGATGGATGGATGGATAGATGAATCGATGGATGGATTGATTGAGGGATTGACAGATCGATTGATTGATTGATTGACTGACTGACTGGTGGATAGATAGATGGATGGATGAAATTGATTGATTGATTAATTGATTGGTTAATTGATTGATTAATTGATTGATTTATTAATTGATGGATGGATGGATGGATGGATAAATGGATAGATGAATCGATGGATTGATTGATTGATTGATTGATCGATCGATTGATTGATCGATCGATCGATCGATCAATGGATGGATGGATGGATGAATTGATGGATTGGTTGACTGATGAATGAATAGATGGACGGATGGATGGACTGATTAGTTGACTGATTGATTGATTGATTGATTGATTGATTGATGGATGGATTGATTCATTCATTCATGCATGCAACCACCCCACCATCCGTACTTAGATGGCCTACATAAGACTAGAAGGCCGTCAAAAGTAACAGAGTAGCGGAAAAGAATAGAAAAATAAGAAATCCTAAAGAACTAAATAAAACTGAAGAAAGTTATGACATAGATTCTAATACAACAGAAATGTTTATAAAAATGACATGGGTTTCATACAATGTGATAAACCAGGAGAAAGTAAAAAAGAACAAAGCAAAAAGAACAACTTGTTAGCGAGAAAGAAAAGAAACAGAAAAAAACCAAAATAGAACACAGACGTGGCACAAATCCAAAAAGGAAAGACCAGAAAAGCGTAAAACAGAGGAGTGTAGACCAGGATAAAATAATTCTAGTTGCATATAATTGAAGACTTTAAGTAAAATAGATAGAAAAGAATGGAACAGAAAATGATAGAACAAATGACGAGACTAAACAGGATTAGATTGGACCTGACTAAACCGGACTGGACTTGGCTAGACTAGACTAGACTAGACAGGATTGGACTTAACCTGACTAGACAAACCTTGAATAGACTAGACGGAAATGGACAGAACTGAAAGGACTAAACCACATCAGACTTGAGCCCACTACGACTAAAACTACATGAAAATTAATGGAAAGGAAATATCGACTGCCGTTTAAGGCAATATAACGCAATGTATCACAGGTGTCCAACATTTCATCTTTGCTAAGACACTGCATTGTCAAGACACTGTACCACAACTAAGTAAAGTACTAATATCCATATCAGAGAATATTAAAATGCCATTTTAACTAAAAAAACCACTTACACTACAAAAGCATAACAATGAACAAATAAATATGTTTACTAACGTTATCAACAAAACAAAACAAGAGAGATGTATTACCTTGGACCCATAAATTTTTGCGAAGCATTGATCAGTTACAACAGGATGTGCAAGGTCGAGTTCCAGACTGTAGTCATTCCCATTTGGCAGCTTGACAGTAGCGCTTACCTAACGCAAAAAAAACGCAAAAAAAAACAAGTGACACGAAGGAATTAATTAAGGCAAACGACACAATAAAACATAAAAGTTACCCGTAACTCAAATATGATGATGATTATGGTGCTTGGACAAGTGATAACGACAATAATAATGATAATGTTTGATGATGAAGAAGATGAAGATAAATGATGATAATGATGATGACGACGATGTTAACGACGACGATGATGATGATGACAATGTTGATGACGACGACGACGATGATGATGATGTTAATTGATTGTTATAATGATGATGACTACCATGTTGATGATGATGATTATTATTATTATGATGATGACGATGATGATAACGACGATGATGATGATTATTATTATGATGATGATGACGATGATGATGACGACGACGATGATGATGATAATGATGATAATGATGATAATGATGTTAATTGACTTATGATGATGACGACTACCATGATGATGATGATTATTATGATGATGACGATGATGATGACGACGACGAAAACGACGACGATGATGATGATGATGATGATGATCATGAAGAAGATCATGACGGTAATAATGATGATTTTCAATGATTTTGATTATGATAATGATGATGATGACAATTCAGATTATAATGACAATGAGATCAAATACAATGATTATCACCTGATGAATGATTGATGACATAAGAACATGGATGGGCATTATTGTAATACTACTTACTGTATTACTTGTAAAGTTAATGTTCACATCCTCTTTTTTTGTATTTCTTATTAACAGACTGAGAATAATTTGTGTTTCTGTTTGATACCAGTCAAATCTAGAACAAGAGGCATATTCAAGTTAATTATTGCGAGCTGTCAATGATGGCAAATTAAAGCAATGATGGCATATTCAAGTTAATTATTGCGAGCTGTCAATGATGGCAAATTAAAGCAATGATGGCATATTCAAGTTAATTATT
>JANTCA010026428.1:0-12757 GCA_024741275.1 Chironex yamaguchii | reverse complement strand
GCGAGCTGTCAATGATGGCAAATTAAAGCAATGATGGCAAATTAAAGGGGAGTAGGGATCTGTACAAACATCAGGCGCCGTATACATAGATACTATATACAAAACGTTGGATGGTTGCTACAGGAATTTTGTAGAGAATAGACTGAAAGTAGAAGCAAACCTCCGCCAAACCAATATGAATAGTCAAACACCAGAGGTTCTCTCTACGACGGTTTTCCTGCTAGTTGACGATTTACGAAGATATCATTACCAAATATGGTAACTGAGTTATCCCCACGAAGACTTCCTTATTAACACTATGAAGGTGCATTCCCGAAAAAAGTGATCCAGAATGAAAGATTAATTCGGATCCTGACCGAAAACAAATCAGCTGGAGCCACTTAGGCCAAACAACATAGACCTAAAATTTCAGAACGATACACTGAAAAGTTTTTGAGCATATATTGAAAACTAACCAACCAACAAACAAACAAACAAACAAAAATGCACAATCGAATCTCCTTCTAGGGAGGAGATATTCAGGAGTGTGAACTAAGGAAGAGATACTCAAGAGTGTAAACCAAGGAAGAGATTCTCAAGAGTATGAACTAAGGAAGAGATTCTCAAGAGTGTAAACTCGGGAAGAGATTTTCAAGAGTGTAAACTAAGGAAGAGATATTCAGGAGTGTGAACTAAGGAAGAGATTCTCAAGAGTGTAAACTAAGGAAGAGATATTCAGAAGTGTGAACTAAGGAAGAGATTCTCAAGAGTGTAAACTAAGGAAGAGATTCTCAAGAGTGTAAACTAAGGAAGAGATATTCAGGAGTGTGAACTAAGGAAGAGATTCTCAAGAGTGTAAACTCGGGAAGAGATTCTCGAGAGTGTGACATGAAGCGCTCAGTTTAATTTAAAACATGAGCAGAAAATCGATAGATGGCACCAGGAAAATAATAATAGTTCTGACAAAAGACAGAAAAGAAAGAAGATGACAGAAGAGCAATGAAGTTGATACTTCCTATACCAAGAGCAGGAATACTTATATGATAAAAAAAGGCAACGCTCGTTCCACTGGTCACAAGAGAAGGATTTCTAGGATGAAAAAATAAAGGTGATTAAGGCTTCAACAAAACGGCGGCAACAAAAACAGGAAGAATGAGGTGATGTGAGGAATGTGAGGGAAATCAAAAACGGAAAGAAAAGACAAAACTGAATAAAACGAGACGGTAACATTACTGAGAGCAACAACAAAGAATCAAACGAGAAAAAACAAGACGAAATTCAAAGCATAAAATCCAGTCCATCGAGATCATACATTAAGTAAGGTTACGTTACGTGCTTCTACGGTCAACAGGGATGGCATAGCCTAGCGAGTGTATTGTGCTGAGAAGTGTCTTAATGTACGTTTAATCGTCCAAACAATCCTTACCTTGCCTTGCTTTGTGGAGGCATTAAGGCTGTCGTTAAGGGTGCTTTTAAATCCTTTTGAAGAGATGAACTGCCGCTTGGCTGCTCCTGCAAAATCTGACCGAATAAAATCAAAACAGTATGAAGCTGCGTTTAATTTAATCAAATTCATACTTAAAATGGGCTAATCTAATACCTGCTTGATTTTCTGCGATGTCTAAATCTGCTTATTATGTTTTACCAAAAACGTTTTCCCACGCATCCTGATATATGGTCCAGATGACTACGAATCTTTACACTCCTGATATCATGGATCCAAACAAACTACCAGCTAATCCGATCATTTTGAGAGAACAAAGACGAAAACCCCCACAAAATAAATAAGAAATATATAAATTTTTTTTGTTAGGATAACATTTGGAAGGTTATCCTCTTGGCCTACGGAGCAACAATTAAAAAAGTTTCAAAAGGTTTCTACCATGCTTTGATAAATGCTAACTCCCCTAAAATGATACGGAAATTCTCACCCCTAGGTCAAAGTAAAATAATGCAAGTTGATCAACATTTCAAACGACCAAATCACGAAAGCAAAAACAAATCACAACAATTTCTTGAAAGAATATCTCTAGGAATTTGATCTATAAGCTAATTTAATAACAAAATGACGTAGAAAAATTTTCCACTCAATCTAAAAAGTTTAGCCAACCCATACAGTTCTAAATTGATATGGCAAAAACCTTGTCTATATATGAATACAACAAGGCCGATAACTCTCCGAGAAATAGAATTGACTTAAACTATTTTCCTAGGATTTCTTCATTGTTTACCGCTCCTTTGACGTCTTCAAAATACACATAAGGCTTTGGTATACAGCTGTTTACACTCCTTATAAGAACATTGTTTATAAGAATATTCCTTATAACTATACTGTTTATAAGAACAGTGCTTAGAAGAACGCAGTTTTCAAGAATATTGTTTATAAGAATAGTGTTTACAAGAATATTGTTTATAAGAATAGCGCTTACAAGAATATTGTTTATAAGAATAGTGTTTGCAAGAATATTGCTTACAACAATGTTGTTTATAAAAATACTGCTTACAAGAATATTGTTTATAAGAATATTGTTTATAAGAACATTGCTTATAAGAAAACTGCCTGTAAGAATCTTGGTTATAATAATATTGTTTATAAGGTTACTTGTGTAAAAATATTTTTCAACCAATATTGTCTAAAGAAATATTGTTGATAAGAACATTGTTAATTTTTTAAAATGTTACAAAAAATATAACTATACTGTTTATAAGAATAGTGCTTACAAGAACGCAGTTTACAAAAACATTGTTTATAAGAATAGTGTTTAAAAGAATATTGCTTACAACAATATTGTTTATAAAAATACTGCTTACAAGAAAATTGCTTAAGAATATTGTTTATAAGAACATTGTGATAAAAATAATGTTTATAAGAATAGCGTTTGCAGGAACATTGTTTGCAAGAATAGTGTTTACAAGAATATTGCTCACAAGAAAATGCTTTATAAAAATATGGTATATAAGAATATCGTTTACAAAAATATTGTTTATAAAGTATTGCTTATAAGAAAACTGCTTATAAGAATATTGGTTACAATAATATTGTTTATAGGGGTATTGGTGTAAAAATATTTTTCAACCAATATTGTCTATAGAAATATTGTTGATAAGAATACTTTTTTATAGGAACATTGTTTACAAGAATATTGTTTATAAGAACATTGTGATAGAAATAATGTTTATAAGAATAGTGTTTGCAGGAACATTGTTTGCAAGAATAGTGTTTACAAGAATATTTCTTACAAGAATATTGTTTATAAAAATATCGTCTATAAGAATATCGTTTACAAAAACATTTAATTTTTAAAAATTTTGCAAAAAATATTGTTCAGCCTTAACTCGCATATTTGTCTCTCATTTCTCAGCAGTTGCCTGTTTTCGGATGTTGGTAACAGTGACAAATGTAAAATTGTGTTTTTCCGATGGAAGACTACATAGGGGTACAAGAAATGGATGGTGTGTAATTAACGTTGCTTGGTTAGAGTAACTTACGTGTGTCATTATTTTGGTGTCGTTGAAAACATTTCGTTGTTGTTGAAAACCTCAAGATTGTTAAGAACATTCTTAATGTTGCAATTGCTTCAATTTTTCTTTTATTTGACAATTTTCTCGTAATGACATGAAAGCTCTTTTAGTTATCTTCCCCTCAAACTACACCAGAATTGAATATTCTCAGGCTGAAAACGAAAATTTCTTCCGAATATCGAGGCTGGACAAAATCTGTAGTATTGGTGTTGCAAATTTACACAACCAGTTGTTTTTTATGTTCCATAACCTACACACAAATGCATGCATAGGCAAGGCACACTCACACGTATAAACACACACATATACATACACACATACACACATACACACATACACACATATACACACAGACACACATAGATACACACATAGATACACACAGACACACACATACACACAGACACACACAAAAACACAAAGACACACAAAAACACAAAGACACACAAAAACACAAAGACACACACACACAGACAGACACACACAAAGACACACAGACACACATACACACACATACACACACAGACACACACATACACACAGACACACACAGACACACATACACACACAGACACACACATCTGTCAGTATACGTTCTTATCATTTAATAAAAATTGCTTCTTTATACAGGCAAGTCAATTTCATAGAGATAGCCATAACAAGCGTCTATGGTGTTCATGGAACTGAAAAACCATGACAACAATAGCAAAAAATAAGAAAAAAATAACTTGGTTAGCTCATACCTGTTCCACTTTTGAATCTTTATTACCATTTCCTTTCTTTGATACTGAAATTAAGAAATTATATATGCATGGCAAAGTTGAAAAATGCTTAATTAGTTAAAATAATAAAGGAATGTACTAACAGCTCGTTTTGAAAATGGGCTCCTTTGACGTCACCCACCAATTGTCTCTTTTCTTGTGATGACCTCCCCTTTTGGCTTGCATGACCCTATACAGGAGCACAACAGCTCTCACCAACATGTATCATAAACTATCGCATTTACCTTGGTAATCTCAGCAGATTTTAACACATCTATACATTATGCACACCACAATATCTTCACTGATGTCCAACTTTGCAAAAAATGAAACACGCACTAATAGTAAGCTATGGATACCATGTGCTTATCAACAAATTGTTTTCAAAGTAAGACACCCAATAAATAGGCGTATGAGTGGTGGTTGAATGACGAAAAATCCTCTGAGTTGTTTAGCTTAGCAAAAGACTTTGGATTTGCAGTCAGTAGATAAAGGTTCAAAGCTCAGATCGTTTATTATATTTTTACCTCAGTTCTCATCATAACACTAAGCAGAGGGTTGTGGGTTGGAGTCTCGGACAGCATTATGGAGAATTTTCAACTGGCATCATGCTCCCGAGCATATCAAAAGAGTGGGATTTTGGATCTTTTCAGGTATCTTAAGCTGTCAGTCCTCATTGAGTTTGGGTGCGTCACACTTGCTCGATAAGGCTCGATAAGTGAAAATGCATCCTAAATGCCTTGATACCAATCTGCAAATTTACAAAATTCACTACTAAGTTAAAACGGCCAGAAACAAATTTTCAATTTTCAAAATATGTTCAGTATGGACACAACAGGATGATTACCTGATAACTTTGCATCACACTTTGAAAGCCAGGACTTTGCGTCTATGTCGCTTGCTAACATAACAAAAATAATTGCAAAAAGTTTACAATCGAGCAAACTATCTACTTTAGGTACTGTATATACTTAAAAAATACTACACCTTATAGTACACATATACTACTAAACACTAGCTACAGGCAATATCAATGCTAGAAAAAATAGTCATAATTCAGACCACCGAAGCTTCAAACCACAGTCCTTCGACTACAACTGTGACGTTTTTACCTCAAAAGCTAAACTAAAGGTCCAAATTAGAATCTTTTAAATCCTTATGCCACAGATTTACACCAAAGGCTACGAGCACCTAAGACACTGAGTTTCTGGCTCCTCCAATACATGCTCAGCACTTATAACAGTAATTTTCATTATACTTAAAAACTTGCATCTACCAACTAGAAAATTTTAGATTAAAAAAAACGGCAGGCAATCCTTACATAACGTATCCGTGGAGTAACAGCCTCAATTTTCAGTATGACTAATGACTTCCATTGCGCTAATAACATACTTAAAAGCTTTTTTCGTCTGACACTTTTCAGAGTAAGAATTGTCAGAAAGGAAAGTATATGTATATGGCAACCTATTTATAAAAAAAGTAAAAGTAGCCAATCATAAACAAGAAAGGAAAAAAGCAAAGAGAAAATGCAAAAACAAAGCATTTTTGGAAGAGTCCAAGTGAAAAAACGAACTCTTTTGGCCTACAGAGTACTAGTTTTCTTGTTTTAATGTAGAGAGACTCTAAAATGCTAAGATGAAAGGAGGACATAGCAGTGCCAAATATCCGAAAATTTTCATCCTTAAACATTTTGGCGCATTCTGAATTTTTTCTTCCTTGTTTATGATCAATTGGTTAGTTCCAATCCATATACCTATAGTTTTCTTTCTGACAATTCATACTCAGATGAAAAAATCTTTTGAGTATGTTTTTAGCACACTGTAGCAAATTTTGAAAAAAAAGAAAAATTCTTCGTCGTTCAACCCTGACTGTTTTACTCGTATTATTCTGCGTCTGTCATAATTGCATTCAAGTTAAAGAATACTACATTTCTTACCATTAAGCCTGAGACATTCCGAAAATGCTTCTTTGGCATTATTAATTTCTTCCAGATAAAAATATGCTATTCTGAAAAAAAAAACAAAATAAAGAAGATACTTTTAATAATTTAATATAATTAAACCATCCCTAAAGTTAATACGTATCAAATATAATCAAGAAAGGCCATGTGGCTCACCGATGAATTTAGCCCCTTATTAAGGTCACTTTCCAATAGCTATTCTGTAACTTGAAGTATAATTTCACAAGACACGCTGTGGTGAACCAGTCAGTGAGTTAGCAAAAGACACACTTCAATTAGAGATATACTGTCAAAGTTACCCATGATTAGGACAGGAAACTTGACACAGGTACTGGCCAGGAGAGTCTTCCACCATCTGTAAACATGAGGAATCTTAACTGCTGTAAACGGGAACACCACCGAAGGCAAATAACAAGACACTAACAACCCTTTAAGTTGCATTCCTATGTTTTGAGCAGTCATCTGACATTTCCATTTGAACAACAGACACAACGTCATTCTCGGAAGTTCTCAAAAAATGCCGCCACAGTCAATATAAAAAAGAGTTAGATAACAAAGACAGTGAAAGAAACAAGGGAGGTCAATTCAAGAGGATTGATAAAGAGCTGAGGATTACAGTGTATTTCAAATAGTACAGAAATCAAATTGAAGCAACCAATAAACCAATAGAGCTACACAATAAGGTGCCATAACAACACACATGACTTCTCCTCTGCTAATAATTCAATAAATGATGTTTTAGTCAGTCAAATTCAACTATCTTTTAGTCAACTGCTATTTGGAAAGGGCACTGCATAAAACCCTACCTTGTACCACCATACTTTTAATACTCAAGATATTGCACATTACTAATGTATGACACAACTACACCAATATCAAAAATCGGTTCATAGAAATAAAATAACGATACATAATTCTTGTCCCTTGCTTTGAATATCATCATATTTATAATATTTTCACATAAAAGTACTCATATGTAAGTGAAGATAACTTGTGTTCTCCCATTAACTCTAGCATTATTTGGCATAGTTCTTCAACTGGAAGCTAAATACAACTTAAGAAGCATAAAAACACAAAATGATTTAACAAATATAAAAACATGAAATGATTCAAGGAGCACACGAGCAGAAAATGATTGATAAACACACAGCTTAAATTGAAAGATTTACAATTCACTTACCCTTTTCTTAAAAAACATCTATCATTGTCCTTCATTAATTGACATGCTGTGTCCGCATCCTTTAATGCATCTGAAAAGTCAAAAATATTCTATAAATTCATTTGCCACTTGCTCCTAATTATATTGTTGGGGTTCCAAACACAGAATTGGGACAACAGCAACTAGTGTTTTAGTAAGTGAAAGAAGGAAAACAGAGAAAAATAACAACCATGTTGATACTCATTAACCTCTGGCAACAAAAGGTGCCTATCAGTGGCTACCAATAAGTGACAAAATTGTAAGGTTGCTCATTAGGCCACTTCTGGTCCCACACTGTGCAAATATACCAATTTTTTCCCCTTTTTACAGTGAAATATTAATTACACGAGATCGACATATTTTGCTCTAAACTGTTCAAGGTTATCTCTTGGCCTGTCAGACAGTTCATTGCCAACTTAGAAACATCTAAATTGGCAAGGAGAAGCCAATCTCTTCATGCCCTGATCTAAATATGACTTCCACTGAAGCAGGGCCTTGGTAGCTACATGGTAAAGTGCACATCTTCCAATATTGAGCTTAGTAGTTGGAACAGCATATACACAGCCAACAGGCTCAAGTCCAAACTGAGTTAGTTTTCCTTTTTTACCTTAATTTCATTAGCAATTTACGTACCAATAACTTGATAGAAAACCAATTTTCTTTTGTAATTCTCTACATATGCATATACCACTCAATGCATGGATGTATATTTACAGTTTATAAATTTACAGTATATTCAAACCTTCCATATTTGCAACTCAACAAACATATTCTTTTGGAATCTTAGGATTACAGTAAATTAAAACTCTATATGTGGGTTTAAGATTCCACAACTGTCTATGAAATTGTATCTATCCTATTCAAGCATGGAACTTTCATATTATATTCACACTTTTTCCATAAGCATAAGAGTTTGGGTCTGGTCTTCAGTTAAAATTAGTGCACATTTCTAATTTCACTTTATCAATCCTAAACATATAGATAACTGACTAAGAAACTAACCTTACCTTTGTAATTCTCCAACTTTGCATATACCACTGATCGTTTTAAATAATACTGTCCCAAAGGTTCTAGCTCGATAGCACTTGAATATTTCTGTACACAAATACAAAATAGATACCATCAAGAAGTTTAATATCAAACTTGAGAAATCATTTACAATGGAGCACAAAGCAAAGGCACAACAAACACCACCACAATACACTTGATATTGAAAAGATGACTTATCTACACTTTTGGAATCCTTTACCCAACCAAATGTCACCTAATCTTAACTCCAAACCCACTCTAAATATGACTAAATATGAATTCCACTGAAGCAGGGCCTCGGTAGCTACATGGTAGCTACTGTTTTGAAAGAAGGATCTTGTCGCTCAGCCAGGCTGTATGGGCTGCTTTTTTTCCTTGCCTGAAGGTCACAAATCTCCTGGTTGTTGCCATCAAACCAGTCTTGACGTTTTCTCTGTGGGTGCCCAAGGACTAATTTGGTATTGTAATATTGTAGTATTGTCTCTGGGCACTGTCCATATAGAGTTGAGATCACTGTAGACCCGTGTTAGCTTTTGCAGGCACCACTAAGGACATGTTGGACCTATGGGCTGTTCAGCTTGTTCACCTCAAGCTTATTTTTCACACCGCTGGAAAGTTTTCATTGGTTGCCTGCAATCCTAAAGGACCTTTTGCATCATAGTATAACATGATCTGGCTGTTCCTTTAATAGCTCCAGTTACCAGTATGTTGCTGATGTAATGACATCATGTGAGGATGAAGTCTACGAGCTGCCAATGTGCAGAGTAAGGCTGCATCCAAGTGGCTTTGTGGATCTCTGGCTGTTCAAAGAGCATGTTGTTGATCATCAGCTCTTCAGTAGAGCACAGAGTCAGCAGAAGAAGTTGGTAGGAGTTCTCCATTCCCATGCCATGGGAATCCAGTACTGATGGCCATGCAGTGTTGTTGCTCCCAACACAGAGAAGTCACCCACTAGGAGTAACTTGTCATTCCCTTGTGTTATGTAGAGGGTGATGCGGAGGAGCTCATAGAAAGCTTCCTTCTTTTTGTCAGTATACATCACTGTTAGGGCAAAGGCACTGATGATCATTAGATGTATCAGAGGTTAATGCTGATTCCAGTTGGGAGTGTTTCCAGCCTACTGACAAGCCCTGTACTAATGGCAAAGCCCACTCAACCTTCTCTAGGCTCAAAGTATCCTTTGCCACAACTGTAAAATGTATATCCTGCTCCAACACCTGTCAAGTCACCCATGTTGGCAAGTCTGGATTCACTCAAGGGAGCAGTGTCAGTGTTGTACCTTGACAGTTTGTGGTCAACAATTGCTGTCATGCATTCTGGTCTCTTGATGCTTGTTGGGTTTGTTCTTATCTTTACTAATAACATCTGGCTGAAACTATACTTTCGTGTGGATATCCATTTTTATTTCTCACATGCGATCTTCTAGACAACAGCTGGCTCGAACGATTAGGCGGAAGTACAGGGTCTCATGAAATGTACTCTTCCGGTTGAGTGGGTGTCTCACAGTAAATGAGTATGGCTTAATATAAACACTGGACACTACAATGCTCTTGTTGTTAATCGATGTTCTATTGTTCCATGCTGAAAATCGCAAAGTTCTCGGTGATTCGTTGCCAGTGCTTCACTTGTTCTTATTGAGTAAAAGTTTTTGCCTTCAACCACATGATTGGATGCCCAGCCAGCTGTGGTATGCTGGAAGGGACTGAAGAGGCAAGCTCTCTTGTAGACCATTGCCCTACAAGGGGAAGCAGTGCTATCCCTGACGACGGCTGCTTCATCACCAAGGTTGATACCAGACTCTGCCCTTGCCCTGATGGGAAGAGAACAACCAAATGCACCTTGGCTACCAGAGTGCAGGTTTGTGGTTAGCAGCTCCCAGCACCATCCTGTACCTGCCATTATCACCACTTGCCCTTTGCCCCAGGACTTCATTGAACAGTATGTGTGGAGGTAGACCTGACATAGTCATCAGATTTAATAAAAGCAGGAAATGTTACACTGCTGACGTCGCTTGCCCATTTGATCAGAGGGTACAGTATAAGGAGAAGGAAAAGGTTGAAAAATACCAAGATTTAAAACGGGAATTGAAGAGAATTTGGCAATGTCAAGAAATAGTCATAATTCCAATCATTATGGGAACGTTAGGTACAGTAAGCAAAAACTTCGAACACTTGTTAAGGGAGTTAGACATTATGGTGAATTTCAGCACATTACAAAGCTTGTTTACTGGGATCAGCAAGAGTCATTAGAAAGGCTTTGGACACCTAAGGCTGTGGGATATGGCTTGGTATTAAGTAGATTCATCCAGCAATAGCATCATATACTGTGATAACATCAATAATAATAATAATAATAATAATAATAATAACAATAATAACAATAATAATATCATCATCATCATCTATATTTATACAGGATAAACTTGGTCAGCTTACTCACAAGCTGCTATTAGTCAAGGTCCGGTTAAAATAAAAACAATAAATCAAATATATCAAATTACAAGCTCAAGTTTAAAAAAACATCTATATAATACACAAATAAAAGTTAAAATTCAGTGTCAAGTTTATCGCATTGTTTGTTGAAGTTCACTATAGACTGTTCTTGTTTTAGCATATCAGGTAAATTGTTACATAATTTTGTTCCCTGAAACATGAATGACTTTCCACCAGTTTCTGTGCGAACTTTTGGAAGCAAAAGATTGGTGTTATTCCCATGGGTTTCACTCTGATGCAGCCTTTTCCTGAAATAATCTTTGAACACTAGAGGTGCCAATCCATTTTGGCATTTAAACACCTCTACTAGGCATCTCTAATTATTCACATGATTCTTTGGCTCCTTCCATTGATGGTAGCTAAGATCTAAATTTTGTCATCCTGATCTTTTCCTTCTCTCAACTGGTTACTATTCCTAATGAGAGTGGTTTAAAGTGGTAGTAAATGACTATATTAGTCCTATTTAGTGAAAGCCTTAGTGACATCCCTCGAGTAAAATCTGATAAAAAAAATTTGATTCTACTTATGTCCCCAAGTGTCCACGTAATGACAAAAAACCAGATCAATTAGCACATACCTGAAGTGCTGTTTTGTAGTCATCTTCCACAAAAGCTGAATTTCCTTCACTATATCAGACAAAATCAATAGTTGAAAGTGGATAAGAGATATAGAAAGAAAATGATACACATCATATTTCTGCAAAGAATGTGACATTTTTATTGTTAATTTCAAACCAAATAAAATTTCTATAAATTTTTCTACACATATTTATATGTATATTAAAATGAAATATATATTTTTCATGGCATGTGTATGCAAGTGGACTTAGATGCTAACTCACGTAAGTCACTACTCCTGCCTTGCACACTTCTCGATGGTCCTTAGGCAAGGTAACACGTGTTACCTCTCCATTCTCAGAGCTACAATAGTGCTGATGGCATCAGGGCAGTGGATCTGGCAATGTGGGCAAGATTATTGGCTACTCAACCAATCAGACTGCTGAGGTCCTTGGAAAACATCACCATAATTGTTGAAGAGACCACCTGCTCAGAAAACAACCACTGCAAACACAACTAACACACTTTGGGCCACTGTGGCTGAATATGCCTTATTTCTCTCCAAATGAACAACATCAAAACCTCTGCAGGATTGTACAATAACATAATTATAGTTATAAATTATTTTATCCATCTGAACCCCAACATCATGCAAGACTGGCTTTAAATACAATGTTTCAACACGATTACGGTCAGCACATCCAAGTCACTGACAGCTATGAAATGAAGTTTAGGTAGCATTCTTAGATCAGCCTTTCATATGACACATGAAATACACACATAGACAATGTCTACCATACTACCATGATGCATATACCACAAATTATTTCATATACTTTTATAGTCTTTAAAGTGTCTGCTCCTTTTGGTCTTACTACAGACCTGTGACAGGTACAAGCCACCTTAGCAAGTGGATACTGTTTAGTTCAGCTCAGCTGACTACGGGGAGGCAAGTTGCCTTAGGGCCTCAAGGTCTAGGGGCCCTCATAAGGTAAGAGCAATTTTCTATGCAATCCAAGGTGAATTTTACGTATGCAATGAAAGGTGCATTTTAACTATGATATCAAAGGTGCATTTTAACTATGCAATCAAAGGTGAACTTTAACTATGCAATCAAAGGTGAATTTTAACTATGCAATCAAAGGTGAATTGTAAGTATGCAATGAATAGGTGCATTTTAACTATGCAATCAAAGGTGAATGTTAAGTATGCAATCAAAGGTGAATGTTAAGTATGCAATCAAAGGTGAATGTTAAGTA
>JANTCA010026417.1:7798-22481 GCA_024741275.1 Chironex yamaguchii | reverse complement strand
GATTTTATCTTCATCAGAATACTGAGTCAGTATTCATTGTTCTGATGAAGATAAAATCGAAACGTCAATGAATTGGTGCATTTTTTAGGTTTTATATATAATATTTATACACTTAGGAGAAGGTTGGCCTTTTGAGTAGACTATATATATTATATATATAAAGTCCGTGTCTTGATTATTCCGCAAAACAGTGTTCAACTGCAACTCTCTCAACTGCAACAACTTAACATCGACGTAGGACTGTACAGAGACGATGGACTTGCCATATCAAACACCTACCAAGAGCAGAATAAAACACAAACAAAACAATATGCCGCAATTTCCGCAATAATGGACTACGAATCACAATTCAGGCCAACAAGAACTTTCTAGACGTAACTTCCAACTTAAAAAATGCCACTCACCAACCCTACACTAAACTGGGCACTAACCTAGAATACATACACCATGAAAGCAACCACCCAAATACCACGATCAAAAAGCTACAAGCCAGCATTAAAAATGACTTTCATCCCTATCGTCTGATGAACCATCCTTCAACCAAGTGGCACCTTTATACAAAAAAGCCTTAGATGAAAGCCGGTACAAATGCAAACAACCACCAATGACCAACAGACGAAGAAACAGATAACGTAACAACATATTTTGGTACCACCTCCCATTGAGCAAAAACATTAATTCCAACATCGGACGCAAATTCCTCATCCGCATTGACAAACACTTCCATAAGAACCATAAGCTACATACAATCTTTAATCGCAACACTGTCAAAATCAGCTACAGCTGCATCAACAACATCAAACAAATCATCAATAACCACAAGAAACACATTTTAAATTGCCATGAAAACAACTTTAACACTACAATCAGCACTAAAGCACCGAAAATGTGCAACTGCCAACAAAAAGACGGAATCTGCCTGCAGTCTTTAATAATATACCAAGCTACGGTCACATGCATAGGACTCACTGAAAACGAATTCAAAACTAGATTCCGCAAGCACACTACACTTAGACACGACAAACACTCAGCTGAACTCAGGAAGCACATTTGGACACTCAAAGACAACAATATTAAGTACGCAATCTCCTGACAAGCATTTGCATCTAGTCCCGCTTACAGTAGTGCCAGCAAAAGGTGCCTCCTCTGCCTCAAGGACAAGTTCTCTGACAAGTATCCTGTGCCGACCCAAAATTTCGACGCTAAACAAAAGAAACGAACTCGTCTCATGGTTCTGGCATAGAAAAAAAATACTTCTATGCAATTCATAAAATCCAATGTGATAATGGTTGACCAAAATTTTCCTTTGTACTCCTTTTCGTATCTAAATCATGAAATAGACTGCTTTTTTATTGGATTCGACTAGTGGGATCATCCAATAAATGGGATAGAAACACGTGTTTCCATTCATCCCATAAATTAGAACGATTCGTTGTAAAATTCTCTTATTTTGTCATGGATTTTAATGATGAATGTATTGCTGTAGCAGTTGTACAATAGTTGCTATCATAAATAAAAAGCGACAAAGGAAATGCCACAAAAGACAAAGATCAGCTTGGTTAAAGCCAAAGTCAAGCCGTCGTAATGACCTGGGCCTTAGCTACACCCTTTTAGAAGAATTTCGGCTAGAAAACGACGCGGAATACAAACAGTTTTTAAGAATGTCAGTTGAAAATTTTGATCTACTCCTAAGCCTCCTTGAGCCAGAGAAGATCTTTCCTTCTCGCATCACATTAAAAGGAGAAGTTACATCCCAAAGGCTTATTTGCTCCCTCCACAATTCAATCAGTTCCCCAGTGAACTCACTAACTTGAGTTTTACAGTCATGTTGGCCCCGAAAAAGCGCGCGAGCTCAAGAGGAAGCAGGAAAATATTCTGTTGGACGAAAGTTAAACACGTCCAACTTTTTAATTGCGGTTTCAACACACTGAAACTGCAATTGATGTATCCAACTTTGCGTTTACATTATCCATTTTCCCGCGATCCATTTAACGGAATCCATTTAAATGGATAGCATATTTCAGCCTTAACTTCAGGCTTCTTTTGTATCTGACGCTCAGACTCATATAGTTGTACTAATTTGATCTATATTTCGTTCCATTTTATTCATCTATTCATAAACTGATGTTATGTATCACCTATCGTTATGTATAATACTCTTGGTGTAAAGTAAACCTCTCCTTGTACTACGTCAACAATAAAAATCAGAAAGCCGAACCTGCGCTGTCTGTTTGCCGACAAAATCTCAAAGAAATGTTTCAAGACATGAACTTAACCTGGGTCTATAGAAACTTTTGTGCCTATTTTCCTGCTTTGTACGGTTGATACCGTACAAAAATCACTTATCACTTAATCATCGCCAATGCTTAAATTCAGTATTATGACAGCCTTAGTACTCTCAAATAAAGTTCACTATTCAACAAATACCACTTAAAGCAAAATGTAAAGATTTTGCTGGAATATATATATTGTGTTTGAGTTAAGCTTAAAGAGAAAAATCATACATTTTGAAGAATAACGTCAAATTCAATAAAAACTCACTGCTCAAACAATTTCTGTTTATGACATGTTTGTCGTTGCGATCAGTTTTCCTGAACCCTGAGTAAATATGTTTGTGAAGGGTCATGGGTTTGCAATACAATTTAAGGAGACCTTTACAGGTTTAAACAAACTAGAATTATTAATCTTTGTACAACGCAGAGCACTATTTTCAATCATTTTAGGCTGGTAACAAACTGCATTGTTCTCCTTCTCTTATACTTATTTACAGTATACCAAACAAAAATCCACACCACTGACACGAGGCATCCCTCTTCTCAAGTCCTTGCTTCAAGTCGCATTTACCTTGAACGTTTCATGTTTGATTTCCATTTATCTCTACCAAGAAAGTTATGCTTTTTGCTTTCGTTAATTAGTTAAATTGTTCGTTTATCCGCCACATGAATTCAATGCCTATACACATAGTTCGATGAAATGTTTTGGATAAGCTGAAGATCTTATTTGAATTAAAGCTCTTATTTGTGGTATATATTTGGTTTCAGATGCTTGAGTTTTGTTAGCTTACCTTGGTGTCTGTGCCATGATTGTAAAACATGATTGGCAGGTGAACTTTATAGTGAAAGTAGTAGGGTAGCTTTTAAGAGGATGTTGATATGTTAGCAGTTTCATAACATCAAGCAATTGAAATGTTTACTTTTAATGAGACAGAGAGCATGTCTTAAACACTAACGTAGATGCTGCAATTAAACAGAGCTTGTGTTTCAAAACAATTTCAAGAGATGACCAGTTATATTTCCTAGCCACATTTGACCGATATACCCTCCACAAAACCTGCTATATTAGTTAAATTTATAATAAGAGTTCTCAATTGTTTTTTGCTAATATTTCAATGATACGGCTAGTATTTGCATTTCTTAACGTAAAAAATAATGTTCAGTGGCAAATAGAGGAATATGACACTTGCTTAAAATGCCTCACTTTTTACATAATCACTAATTTATTACTTGTAATAGGCAGAGAAGATAAAGTTGTGATAGGGTCAAAAACCTCCAAAGTATATATATATATACACTGTTCTCCTACTTTCCAGTAAATCGCCTTGAAAATTTGCAACATAGTGTACGGTGACAAAATCAAACAACATATTTCAGCCACTGTACGACAAGCATCAATTCCTCCCAGGGAACAGCCATCTCGTGCTTGCAAAGCGAAAATGATTGCCAAAGCATGCGATCCTACCATAGGCCAACATTTACTAAAAAATTTAGAATGCGCCAAAATGTATAAGTATGAGAATTTTCGAATAATTGGCACAGCTAAATCGTCCTTTCATCTAAGTGTATTGGATTATGTCTACATTAAAACTAGAAAACCAGTACTTTGTAGGCAGAAGGACTTCGTTTTTTCACTTGGACTCTTCCAATAATGTTTTGTTTCTTCATTTTCTCTTTCTTTGTGTCCTTTCTTGTCTAGGATTGGCTAGTTTTGTATACTTAGGTTGCCATTTCTGACGTTTCATACTCTAAAGAGTGTCAGACGAAAATTGCTTTTAAGTATGTTTTTAGTATAACGTCGCAAATTTTCAAGGGGATTTTCAAGTTTTGTACTACAAAAAGATTTTTCCAGTAATAGTAGAGCTACGTTTGTCTTCACTGGTCCGAAGCAAACTGAGGCGTGCCATTATGTAGGGTGGTTAGTGTTTTGTTGTTTTACGATATTTCAAAATGACTTCTGCAGATACTATCGGATCAAATATCGACAAACCAAAACAAAACACCTCGGTCTTTCCTATTTTCTATGAAGGTTCAAAAGGCGACAGCTAAAACGTCAGCTGATGTGCAGTTTTCTGACGGCCGTAATTTTGATAATGTTCGCCAAATTCGAGAAGGTTTGGTCAAATATGGCATATAGAGGACAAAAATGGACAAGAATACAGTCAACAGAAAACGGAGGTAATAATAATGTTCCTCTTTTACTAGCCCCTACCATATTCACAGTAGGTATATGTCCCCCTATCTGCTGCCCAACATTGTAACCTCTTCTACTACAGCTCTGGTGCTCATTAGGACCACGTTCGGATGAAAAGCTGAGGCCTTGTTTACACTGATACGGATCCGTAACAATTTTTGTTAGCGTTTACACTGGGAATTGGACCAGAACAGTTCCACTCAACTGACTCCTTTGTTGCCTTGGTAACCCGGGGTTATCTACTTTTAAAGCAGCTTCGAGACGAAAAAATGGATTGTCCAGTAACCGATCAGTACCGCTGTTGATCCGTTCCAGCCGTTGGCACTGAACCTTAATTGGAATGGATCCAAACTGGAAAGCGATGCCAAACTAGTACAGATAGTGGACTCGCATCAGTACATATCCATCAGTTTTAGTGTAAACGATAAGGCTATCTGTCATCGCTTTGGTACGGATCCGTTTCAGTGTACATGGGGTCTTTGTAAAGCGATTCCAAACTAGTAGATATAGCAGACCATATCTGTATGGATATATCAGTTCCAGTGTAAGCGGTATGCCTATCTGTGCTCGTTTTGTTATGGATCCGTTTGGATCCGTTCCGGTGTAAACGGGATCTGAGTTAAACACTGCAGCTGCCAGTATGACCGAATTCTGATCTTTCGCTTTGAAAGCCTTGTCAATGTGAGTGTTTTTGTGACCCTTTGTAATGTCTATTTGAGTTACATTGAAATGAACGTAAAGCTGTTGTACATTTGAGATCCAAATCGTAAGTCCAGGGCAGAGGCTAAACCCGCGACCTTCTGCTTACCGGGCAGATGCTCTGACAACTGAGACAGACCGGGACGTTGTTTCTCAGAGGTGAATTTAAACAGTCATGAACTTTTCGGCCTGACATCATATGGTCCGTTTTCAATGACAACAAACAAGTTCCGCCCCAGTGAAAGGTATGCATTTCACTGTTACGCTCGTACGTTCGGATCGTTTTTAAATGTATTTTGGGCACAAATATTTAAATTTCAACAGAGAACATAGAACAGGAGACATTCATTAAAAAACTACAATTCGAGACATCATTAGCATTTAGATGTGTAGTTTTACACGAAGTTAAGTGGTGTACTAACTTATCCACTACCAACCCGTTACAACTTATTTTGGTTCACAAAACATTTTTACTTCCTGAATTAATCGATGTCTACAGTTGAATTAATTTCAGACCAAGCAGACTAGAGCAAGGTACTCTCAATCATTTTCGGCTTTTCAGTTTGCTCTACCCTCCTCAGATGATGATGAATCGGTCGTTTAGTTGCTTGAATGGATGGCTTTTGCTTGCGGTTGCTTTACAAGTTTTTCCCAATTCATTGCACTTTCCTTTCTTTGCACCTACATTCTCAGTCTAAATTTATCTTTCTTTGCAAATTTGAATATATTTGAAATGTAATTAGGGTGGTTTCGATCTACTGATTCTCGACTTACAAATGAAACGGGCTAAAACTTGGGAAACAAAATACAGATTGTAAGTGTTGATAGTAATGCATTATTTTTAATGTCAGGTTTTTATATTTTTCATATATTTCATCAACTGAGGACTACAATTTAGTTTTTGAAACAGTGCCTACAATTTCCCTCTTAATTAAAAGAGCGCTTTTAGTTTGCAACAAGAGATTCATACAATTTTAAAACATGTCTTCGAGGTCAAACTTTCGTTTTGACTTCTTTTTTGAAAATAATGCTGCTTTGTCTACTTGCTCATGCACCCATGGAACTTAATCCTAAGCAGCTAAATCCTGGCTTTGAAGTAACAACAGTTTTGTAATCGCGAAAATCGAATTCCTTCAGCTAGAACTAAGCTATTCGTCACGAAACAAGTGAACCTGTCGAAGTATGATCGTCTTGTGAATCGAAATTTTAAATGAATTTAACCCATAAACTTGTTTCCACTGCTCAAGCAAATAAATAACTATCCCTTTAAAAGTAAGGAAGAATATACTGTTTCTTTCACGGAATGAGTGATGCAGTTACAATGTACAAACAGAAGATTTCATATCAACCTGTTAGTTGAAAACTATGGAAAAGGATTAGAAGTGGAAGCCATTTAATGACAAAATAAAGATTAGTCAATGCTTAAATCATTCTCTGAAGTATTAATGACAACAACTCAAGGTAATCTTTGAGCTAAAATAGTACTGATGTTTCTTTCACAATTCATTCTTAGAATAAACTTTTGTTCTTTCCTTTTTCTTTTATATCAAAACAAGTTAAAAATTAAAGGCAGAAATGTTGAAGACTGAACAGACAAATAACGGTGCGTTGCCCCTCCTAATAAAAACCCGTCAAGTAGAAGCTGTTTATCACGTTAAAATGAGTTTTCTTGCATTTTTGTTTAATGACTTTTAAAATTGCGATACACGCCTTTTAAAATAAGAAACCATTTTATATAAAACCTACTACTTGACATCGCCAACATTAAGAAGCGCTAAGAAAAAGCATGTTTTTACCATTTGAAACTGTCTTTGTTAAAAAATTTGTCGGACATTCGAGTAATTCTAATTCAAATCTAAAAGACGACATTCGAATCCAAATTTGCAATCGAATCATTCAATTTAAGTCAATTCAAGTTTACTCTTCATTGATTGCTTAAAAAATGTTCGACATTCAAATTAACAAAAACGTGATACAAAATACTTAAACTTTGATGTTATCAAACGAATGCTTGACAGGGGACAGCATGTTGATTGAGCTTGAAGTAAACTAAAAATTAACTTAACTGGTGATTATCGATGCATTTGCCAATGCCACTGTGGAAACCTATTAAAATCAAGGAAGCTTAGTTAAAGAATGCATGAGAAATGTTGCAAGACAAATCAAGAAGTTGTGATTATGCAATAAAGTACCAAGGGCGGTGGAGTTGGGGGGACTGGAGGACTTCAGCGCCCCACTATTTGTCAGAGGTTTTGTTGATTGTGTGTGAAATGATGTATCGCTTTTGTTTATCGCCTCTGATCATATTTAATGTGCTTTGGAGTTTTGTTAGTTTTGATTTGGATTTGATTGAAACAAGTTGCTCTGAATAAGACGTGTTTTCTTGTAAAAATTCACACCCTTTTCTTACACAAAATCAGCTATTAGTCTTTTGCAAACCAATTTTCTCTGTGCTTTTAGAATAATAACTTTATTCCGCTTTTCACAAAAATTGACTTAAAGCGAACGTATCTGCAGCCCTAAACAGTTCTCCCACTCATTCGCTCCGCCGCCCCAGAGTCCTACTTTGCATCTTGAACACGTTTCCAGGACAGATTACCCACTAAGCTAAACAGGGCATTTTTTAATATTGTAGCTAAACGGAATGTTCCCTTGTGGGCCCAATGCCTTCCGCTGTAGTAAATGTCAAAATCGATGAAATTCCCCAGTAGGGGCCTTTCCTAATTAGTAATGCTGTTGATATTGGTTCTCCTGATTGATGAATAATAGCGACCCCTCCATCGCTCTCATCATTTTGGGCCCCTTTTGCAAATTTTCCCTTGAAGTCGAAAGTTCTGTAACAAATGCTCTGACGCCAAAGGGAATTCTCTGCAGATCTTATCTGCATGATGAACAGCTTATTAGGCAAAGTTGATGTCATAGAGAGCAATTAGCAAAAAAATCGCAAAAGAAAAGGAGCCGGCCGGTGTCAAATAGAAAGACTGTCTCTTGAATTTTTCCTTTTCCGACCGTTAGTAAGAAGCAACATAATCTTATGGAATTAATATTTAGCTCTAAAGTAAGAATCTAATTGAACCATGTTTCATGCGTGGCTCCGTATAAAAACGTGTATAACCATTTCATTTTCACAATGTTTAAATTCGTAAAACTTAAATCCGTTTCAATTGAATTACTTTATTCCTCTTGTAACGTGAAGCACTTTGTAAAGTCAAGGTTTGTATATTTTGCTGCAGAAGAAAAGAAAACATTGGAATTCAGCACATACCGTGAGCATTCGAAGCACATCTTCAAAACCCTGTTTATGCTATTTATGTTGAAGAAAGGTTTGACAACGAGTGTATACGTTACTTAATGATGTAAAGCCCTTCGGGCATTACATCATTGACGTTACTGAAGGCATTTGAAGTATTGTGAGCCTGAGTCTGAAGGGTATAAAAATGTAGTTGCTATCAACAACAGTTTGCTCCTTGCAGCCAAAAAGATTAACGGTGAGAAATATTTCTTGTTTTGAAAATGTAGTATGTAAACCAAAGCTTGACAATCCTTTCGGTGCAAGAAGTGGCTGTAACTCCTTGCCTTATTCGAATTTTATTCCACAATGGTTACAGATATCTAGGTTGCGATGTATAGTGTTGACAGTTCACAGACTTTGAGAACTTCGTTTTAAATTTTAAATGCATCATTGTAGCTTATTTCAAAGTCAATTACTAAAGATCTGTACAAAGTATTTCGTTACTGCTACTTTATGTTTGTCACTTCTGTAAACTTAGAAACTATATTTTATATGTAATTTGTCTGATACTATATGATGCTAACACTAGTGGCCCCCTGTACCACAGGAGAAGGACGTTAATGTTCCTGAAGAAAGCGGGGGAAAAAACAGGGAAATCTTCTCCATAATATACAATTTCGCTGCAATACCTCTTGATAATGTTTCCTCTTATTTTATGTGTTTTATTTCTGTATTAGACAAAGTTACATTGGACAGAGTCATATAGCAATCCGTTGCTAAAGCTCCAGTCCTTTTCTCCCACAAGAACGTATAGGATCAGGCTTAGACGACAAATTTGCTTATGTCAAACATAAGTCCTACTCTTTGACTCCTGCAAACAAAGTCTTTCTTGTCCACAGCCAAACCGCTTCTCTAGACGCTATCTCATGGACAAGTGTAAAAAAGAAGATGACCACGTACATACATTGACAACCTACTGACCTCTTGACTTTGTTATTGTCCTTTGTCTCTATTGTCATTGTTTTTCTCTATGTTCATTTGGTCCCACCCAGTTTTTCTTTTCTTTATCCATAAATCATATGTAGTATCTATTTATAATTCCGTCCAATATTCATATTTAGAAGCACACATAAACTATTATTTCAATGAAACCACATTCAATTAATATACACGTTAAGTAACTAGTTATTGTACATTTTGTAACTACCAATTATTACCCAACAAACAGATGTCCATTTTAACAAATGAAGCCACTAATTAAAATATAAACGAACCTACTTACAAAAAAAGAGAGAAAGAAAAGAAACAAAAGAGGAGGTAAGATATCATTTTACCGCCAAAGTGCTGAGGGGGTAAGGTGGGACACAGGGAAGGAGACTCCATTCTTCTGTTGCCTTTTGCACCAACACCAGCTCATGGAAGCCACCGAGGAAGGAAGATATTAAAGACAACAGCATCAAGTTCTGTCTCATGACTAAGACCTTCAGGATCAAAAGTTCGAGGATGAATTGTTACATCCTTAAAAAGGGCGGAAAGTTACAATTTTGATCTACTTTATAGCCATATAATCATAAAGTAATACAATCGCTATATAGATATCCTTTGAAATCACTTTCAAGTTCTGCATTTTTGAGACATGCCAGGCACTTGTATTCATAGATGTAGGAAGCATATTAGAAGTGGGTTTACAAAGAAAAAAACAGGGCATACAACCTCACCCATATTTTTAGAAAATGCCACGCCCTTAGACAAGCTAACCAAAATTAAGCAAAATGGAGTACTCAAGATTTTTCAAGAATTTCTTTTTAAGATACGATTTTTCACAAAAATACCACATGAATACAAAGACAAGTAAAATATCACGTCAAAAAACAGTGATTATAGTCAGCTTAATACGTCAACGATCAATTTATCATACTGCATAATTACCAAAAATAAAGCAATGTTTATTCACGCGATTATAGAAAGTTCTTTAATCGATGTAAATTGTGAAGGACGGTAAAGGAAGCAAGTGACCACAACTGAACAACTAGCTCTAGCTGGCTGACAAGCATTTGACCACAGAAAAGGGATTAGGACCCTAATCATTATTCTCTGAATGTGACTTGAGGCATTGCAATAGCAAGATGAGTCAGCAGCTATTACATTTAATTGCTGTTTCCGGGTTTCAAAATTGCACGGTGCTTTTTTTCTCTGTGGGCCTTATGGGTAATTCTAAAGTACATCGGAAAATCTACACAAACATTTTGAAAAAACCAAAGTCGTGATTCTTTTACAACGATTCATTTTCTACAAAAGGGGAATTTTTTTTTTGAAAAAGGGGCAATGTTTAACTTTTTTGAAAAAGTGGGGGCCAGGGTCTCAGCCCCTGGGCTGTTACGTCTATGCCTGTATTCCTGAATAAATGTTTTAAAAAACTTTTAATGTTCTAAATTAAATTAATTTTGTATGAGGTATAATTTAAAGGCACTAACCCTATCACAATAGGAATCTAATAAATGATTGCATAAACATGGCTTATGTTAGATGACATTCCTGCTGTAATGATGAGTAGTAGCAAGTAGATTCCCGTGGGAATGTAATATAATGGCTGCAGGAGAAGATACCAATAACTAGCCCAAGGATCTTTTTAAAATTCAACTATGATAAATTCGAAATACAAAAAACATATAGGTTATCTGCAGTGTATCATTATCAAAGATGATCGAGTTTTGTAAAATGGCTTAATACGTCTGTGATTTTAATCTGCAAAGAAAAGTTTAGATTACTACCTTACACAAGAAATCAGAGTTTCGTAATGGATGATAGTCTATTAGTAGTCTTTTAGTATGAACTTTTTACATTATAATTAAATTACATCATTAAATCAATTTTGTATTTTGTTTACGTCGTATATAAACCGTGCAAGTAAGAGTATATCATTAAAATGCAAAGCATCAGTGGAAATAATTTTTATCTTGCAAAGTCCCAGAAATTTAATGGATATTATATAACTTTAAGACATGCTAAAGTGCAATAATATGCTAAAGAACAAATTATACGATAATTTATCGCTCTTTGAAAAGAGAACCCAATCTATCCTTAAGTGTTCGCTCTACATGGTCATGTCCATGCCAAGGAGTATATGAAATCTCAATCATTGACTTTAATGTCCAATTCGTGATCCCGAAAGTACAAATTATACCATTACTATTTCTGCAATTTTTTCTCCTGACATGATTGAAAAAGAGGTATAGTCGGAAAGGTTGACTCACTACCTCTAGACTAGATAAGAGAAGGTTAGCAGAAAGTACTTTCAGTCAACGGCGCAGAAAGTCTGGCAATTTTTAAACCACTTTATTATAACCCTTAAGAGACCTGTTAAACAGGACACAAATGCTTTCATCTTTTTTGAAAAAGGGCTATAATATCAATCTTCAAATTCGTGTTAATAAACATGAGGTTCAAAATATTTACTTGAAGAACGACATATTAAAAACGATTTAAGATCTTGAATTGATGCAAACTTATTCTTTTGAATATCGAGTGCAACACCTGTTCGCTATGGCAACTAAACACATATCCATGGCAGGATAACATCAACGATGTTCTGTCGAAGAAAACGTATCATGGCAGCCTCTTTTTATTCAATATTTCCTCTCACCAATCATTCTGGTATTAGTTTTTCTTCTTCAGATATACCGATGCTATCATAGGATTACTATTTATCAATGTCTTGTCGTATTTGCCACTGAAACCTGTTATCTTCGAGCGCTAATTGCTTTGTCCAATGCTACATCGATCGATAAAGTTCTTTAAAACGATAAGTAAATTTTAAACAAGCTATCTAGCGTTTATCTTTTATCTGTTCATCAAAAGCAACAGAACGAGAAAATGGATTCAGTGAAAAAATGGATTTCAAAAGTTCAGCGCAATAAACTCAGGTTAATACTGACATAAATGAATAACCAATATAACAGACTTTGAAGATAACTTACCTTAAACTTCAGCGTTTGAACAGTTATCTTATGTGAAGATGGCAACGCGATAAATTTTGATGTCGAGTGAAGGCAAGAATATCTATCAGTTTGAATCGCTCACGGAACCACAAGTGTTGCAAATCACTGCCTATCTGTTATTTCAACATCAATAATTGATTTGTAGAACGAGACATTTTTAATCACATTAAATGTCTCAGCATGTCACAATCAAAAATACTATATATCAACTCAGATATTTGAAACTCTGTTATCAAACATTGTTTCCTTAAACCTCACGAAGTTTGCTTTTGATGACTTGGACTGGGAATATGAATAGCAGGTCAAGCTATAAAGAAATATGTACTGTGAAACGCAGATTCGTGACTGATTTGCGGATAAAGTTATCTTCAACTGATACAATATATAAAACCAAGCTCACTACTTCATTTTTCTTATTCTCATTGAAACCAACTTGATCGTTTTTAATGTATTTTTTTGCAAAACTGTGTCTTTGGTTTCCAGAACGTTCGTCAGCTAATTAAACTATAAAACATGCGGTAACCACACAGCAGAACCTGAAATATGTCTTAGTACCAAACATTTGTACATTCTATTTTACTGAATAAACAAGAAAGAAGAAGTTGCACAGGGTCAAATTCTGGCAAATGTCTAACAACAAAACCTACGTTTTTCTTCCTAGTCTATCTATCTATCTATCTATCTATCTATCTATCTATCTATCTATCTATCTATCTATCTATCTATCTATCTATCTATTTTATCTATATACATACATGCATCTTGTCTTAAAGTAATTTTCTGTAAACCTGATGTATGACTTGGTAGTGTTTTTGCTTGTGCATGTGACAGTAGCTTGGTATATTACCGATGACTATAGGCAGTGTCCGTTGCATGTTTTTTCTGTTGTGGTGTCATTGGCGTGGTTAGTTGGAATGAAAATGGATTTGTTATGGTTGTCAATGATTTGTTTGGTGCTGTTCATACAACTGTAACTGATTTTAACAGTGTTTCAGTTTAAGATTTTTGTTAGTTTGTGTCCTGTTAGGAAGTGTTTATCCATTAGGGCAAGGAATTGACGTCCAATGTTGGTATGGACATTATTGCTGAATGGGGGATTGGACCAAAGTATGTTATTTCATTGTGTGTTGTTTCTCGGTTTGGTGATTGCAGTTGGCTTGTAGTTTAGAACGTATTGGTATCCACCTTTATCAAGTGGTTTTTGGCGTGGAGGGACAGTTTGATCAAAGAATGTTTTGTCGGATTAACGGGATGAGAGTCGCTTGTTGATATGCAAAGGGATATTCTTTGTAATTGTTTGTCTTGTCCTTACTTTCAGCACAGACACATCATCATCATCATCATGTCCGTAGCCCATGAGGCCGTTGGTGCACCCATGCTTTAACATCTGCTCTCAATCTGTCTCGATGCCTCAACCTCTTGTTGGCTTGCCGCACATCGCAGATTGTCCATTCTTTAACATCGTCTATCCATATTGTCATCAGCCTCCCACGGTGTCTATGTCTATCGCGGCATCCTTGCATCAGACGTTTTGTAAACTTGTCTCTTGTTACATGATGACCGAAAAACTTTAATTTTCTTTTCATTATAGCAGTAGTGAAATTTTCAGGCGGGTTGTCACATTTGAACTCACTGATTATCCTTTTCCACACGTACTCAGTGGTTTTCTAATCTTTCCAGTTGATGCCAAGCAGTCTCCTATAGCATTTCATTTAATATTATTGTGAGCAGTATTTTACTGCTGTGTCTGATCAAGCTGATCGTTCAGTGATCACTGCACTTTTTACTTAATTTCTTTTTGGAAATGGGTATAAGCACAGATATTGTCCACTGATTTGGCCCGTTACTTGATTTTAAAATTACCCAAATAGCAAGCACTCAACAAAGTGCATTCTGTGCATATATAGTTGTCAAGAGTGGAGCATTGCTACAATAGTTGCACTAAGTGGGAACTGACCGGGCTTGTAATTCATATATATATACCAAACACAATGATCATTTATAGTTAATCTAAGCATTGCAGTCCCGTTCCTTCCCTGCGATCTGACAATATCATGTGATTCCTTACGCGCAGAGCTACAGAGAGTTACCAGCTCTACTCACAGTTTGTGAAATACCCGGAATTGTATTTGAATAGCGGTACTCATTTCAAGGACTTTGAATTTAAGGTCGACTACTTTAACTACTCAACCTTTCAACCAAGTGGAACTTTAACCACTTAATCTTTCAGACCAGGCTGTACTTTAACCACTCAATCCTTCACACCAAATAGCACTTTAACCACTCC
>JANTCA010026406.1:0-22485 GCA_024741275.1 Chironex yamaguchii | reverse complement strand
CGTTCTCACACTAATGATGTAATCAAAGCATAACTGAAAGACGCAAGAGGATTGGCGCAAAACGGATATTTCAACACAACGCTTACTGAACTAACAGACATGTGACAAAAAAAAATGTTGTCACCGTTCGTTACATGTGTTGATGCAGTCAGTAAGCATTACAGAGCATTTCATAGAAACAAGAAGACCAATCCAAGGAGTGTGGCAGTAGAATGCAATGCCACGTATAAATCATAACACTAAACGTTTGAATCATGAGAAATGTTTCAGCGGATAAGCCGCCTGCAGTACCTGCCCGAAAAGTAGAGGTCGCGGGTTCTGACCCTACCAAAGGCCAGGGTTTCACTGAGTCCAATGCCGAAAATTATCAATGTACATGATACTAATAGTGACAGGGAAAGTATATACAGCTTTACTACACACGTAAAATGAACAAGAGGTTATGAATCTACTGAGGTTGATCCTTTTAATACACGCGATTTAGCTCTTGTGTAAAGCAGAGCTCATCCAGGACAATGCAATCATTTTATGAACTGACTATTTGTACCAGGATTTTGAGGATAAAATGAATGCAGAGTGGATTTTTAATGGCAAATGCAGCTTAATTACTCATTTAAGACTTTATACTACTTAAAAGGACCTGAGGCTAAAGTAAGTATACGCTGGAAACTCGGAAACAGTTCTTGACAATCTGTGCGTTGCTGTTAATTACCACCCACAGACAAAAAAGAGGTTTAAGTCCCCTGCGTTTGTTTATGTTGGTACAAAAGATAAAAATATTTTAAGGAAGTAAACCATCTGGAAGTACACCCTGCAAAACAGATGTAAAATTGATTATTTTCCATCAGGATCCTGTAGCCTGCTAAATACGTTCAGTTGTTAATCTTAGCTCGATTTGCACGATGAAACAGTTTTGTCACTAGATCGAATTTGGAAAAAAAAATCAACCAAGAAAAAACCTTTGTACTATTTGATGACAATGGTCCTAATTTTCTGACCAAATCACCTCAAAGGTCTGACCAGTATCTGCTTCCCCAGTGCATCCCCGTACATCTCAGAGCACCCCGGTGCTCCCAGTGTAGCCCAATTGGTTACAACGCTGCCGGTTACAACGGTTAGAATATCTCTGAATAATCTAAACATTTCATTTAGCCATTAACGAATATACCAGCTTCAAATAGCTTGGTGTCATGAAATCTGAAGTGTAACTGCAGAGCCAAAGAATGCAACATGACGCCAATCTACGTCATTTGACTGTGCACACAAGAAATTACACGACGAGCTTTACCCCCTGATTTTTTCATCAAGAAGTAAAACTTGCATCACTACTCCCAACATGAGAGCATATTTTCAGTGGAAATCACAGGAAAGTATGTTTTTCATCATTAAGGTTTTGCCACAGGCAAGGTGCTTATCAAGTATTTATTATTTCTTAGCGTTAAAAGAAGCAAGTAACAAGTGAGCCATCACATGAAACAACAATGTGGTTAAACAGTGAGCACTTCAACCAATCAGACTCGTGGAAATGTAAACAATTTGTTAAGTCGTTCCTTCACAGTAGGGCAGGGACAAGAGAAAAACAAACAAACCGCAATCAATCCACATAAAAATCCTGCCAAACTTACATCTGGTTAACTTCGGTCGAAAGACCAAGTTACTTGCAGGTTCGAGTCCTTGGATGTTGTTTGGAACCATCCGCCCGCCTCCTGTCAGTTATTTTCGTACAATGAAAGGAGCAATACCAGAGCTCATGACATTACATCAAGGCCTGAGAGAATCCATTACGGAGGCACACCGTAAATTATATCAATTCACAAACGAAAAAAAAAAAGCTTTCTCATGGCACCGTATGCCAACATTTTCTCCAGGGCAGGCTTTTGTTTTTTTACGCTTTTATTGCTAATACAATACCACAGCAGCACGGGCTTGGTTGACCTGACAAAGAAGTACTGGAGAAAGGTAATTTAAAGATAAAGGTTTGAGCACCGTACAACAACCCCAGTAGGTGAAAAACTAAGACAGGCGGGTCGTAACGGGCAGCCACTGCAACAAATTGCAGGTTGATATTTTTCTTGGACAAAACTAAATAAAAAAAGGCTGCGTGAATTACAAATTTATGAATTGAAAATATCAGTAAGTAACGTCTGGGCCCAATACTCAGTTTTCGTAAAACTGGAAGCAGAAAATTGACAGCTGGTTAAGTATACTTAAAAATAACCAAGCTTCTTCACTTAAACTAATTTCTATAGACCACAGCCAGGCAGGGTTTATTTGCGAGAATTTTTGTTCCTCACTAAAACCATTTAGAAGAAAGCAAGCTTTCTTCGTACAAAAATCTGAAAAGCAGCCTAAACACCGCTACGCTATTTTTTCGATAATTCGGACAAGAACTTTCATCGCCATCAGTCACTACTGTTTCAACTTTTCCACCTCCTTTGTGAATCTTTTGTTCCCAAAACCAAACGAAAATACCGATTACAATTAACACGAGTTTGTAAATACCAGAATATTAAATTGACAAAGACAGTAAGAAGTAAAATAAGCAGCATTCAGGCTTTAACAAGGGCGAGAGAGGGGGGGAGGGGGCACAAAGATCCTCTCGGACATACTTTACACTCAATGCTACAACAATAATACTTCCAATACTAAAATTAAAAAATCACGCCGCCTGGTTAGAAAGATGTATACACCTCAAGGGCTTTCATACAAATGTGTACATATAATAAATAAGCGATGACTGCTGGTCTAGAGACAAATCCTAAATAGGATCTTTTAAAAGAATGCTAAAGTCAAGCCAAACATTAACCAGGAGACTAACACAAATACTAATGCTAACCTTAATGCTTATGCTAACCCTAATGATCATGTCAACCCTAATGTTTAAGCTAACCCTTATGTTCATGCCAGCCGTAATGGATTTTCTAACCATAATGCTTTTGCTAATCCTAATATTCATGCTAACCCTAATATTCATGCTAACCCTAATATTCATGCTAACCCTAATATTCATGCTAACCCTAATATTCATGCTAACCCTAATATTCATGCTAACCCTGATACTCATGCTAATCCTAATGCCTTTGGTAACCCGAATCCTCATGCCAACCCTAATTCTTATGCTAACCCTTATGCTTATGCTAAACCTAATATTCATGCTAACCCTACTGCTTATGCTAACCCTAATGCTTATGCTAACCTCTCATGCTGACACAAACAAAAAGGAAACTGAACAGTAGCGAAAACTAAAAGAAAACTTTGTTGATATGGCACTGCCGTAAAATTCACTTCAAGTCAAGGTGGGTGAATTAATATCTTTTGTATTCTCTCTCGCTCATGTGCAATCCTAAAATGGCTGCCAAGAATTATAACTAAGATGAGGACCTTTCACCTAGTATACAAGACACCATCTCTACTGTTGTGCGAAAAACTCGTTAATATACATGTTTGTCCCACCACAATGTTATCAATTGATAAACATGGATTAGCAACAGTGGGGCAAGGTAGTCCGCTACCCCAAACAAAAATCCGTTGTTCACAACGTCCATCATGTCAGTAAAAAGAAGACTCAATCACGCCTAAAACCCTTATGATAAATAAAATTGGCCATCTCATTGCGGCTTCTCTTCAGTTAAAATATTCCTAGCCGTAACCATGGCTACAACCCCCTGGATAACAAAGAACTGTGAGGGAACGCTGAAAATACTCTACCACACAAAATACGAGTATGAGCAACGAAGCAAAATAAGTAATTCCATGTCTAAACACAAACGGATAACCGAAGGCGGTCGGAAAAGTGGTACATTAGAAACATTTATAGCTTTCGCTGGCTCTGAACCATCAAACTTCTCTTTGTAGCCCCATTATAAATAGAATACAACGGATCTAAGTGATAAAACTATTGACCAAGCAACTAAACTAAAGGAAAGCACACCTTTTAAAGTTATTTGAAGGAAAAATTACTAAGAAGTAGCATCTCAGCATATAGAAAGTTCAACTCGTAGTTAACCCATTGTCATATCTTAATAGCGATATCACTCGCTTCTTGGAGTAGCTTTGAGTGGGTGTTACAAAGTTACCAAATGCCATGCAGATCAATCATTTGTCTAATTTTCTAATCAAAGTACTTAGAAACTTCATAATTGCAACTGAACCAGAATCTTGTGAAATTTATGTAACTGTCAGCAAAACAACAAATGCAATGACTGACGTAAGTACCAGCCTGCTCAATTTCTTTGTAAGCAGGTGAAATCATTGCAGCCTTCACAAGGAAATATTTCTATACTTCTCAAACTTTGTATACGCCACAACACAGCAATTGTCCCTCTATTAGCATATTATTAGTTGAGCAAGGTGTGAATTGGCTAAATGTAAACTCAAGCATGCCAACAAAATGTAAACTCAAGCATGCCAACAAAATGTAAACTCAAGTATGCCAACAAAATGTAAACTCAATCATGAAAACAAACAAGGTAAAAAACAACCAGCATTTATATATTCACGGTCAAAATAAGCTGTTGCAAATGAACAATACGCAATCACAGTCCCTGGCTTCTCCAATCGGCGATCACTATCATAAATAACGCCATGTATGGCGAACGACATCCATGTCACTAATTCTAGACCTAGCTATCAGGCAATAGCACTACTTAGCTACAAATCAAACTGCATCGTGATAACCATATACTGAAGCAAAATACGACAGCTTAATCCTTCAAACCATGCTGCAAAAGCCAACAACAGAAAACTACTACATTGCTTAGTTTTCGCTGAAGACAGACATTTTGAGGTTGCGAACACATACCAAGTGTGACGATTCCTCGGCTGCCGATGGTGAACTTCCGTTCAAAATGCTAAATGAAACAGACGCTGGAATAGTCATCTGCACAGGAAAGAATGACGCTGCCTCCAGATTAGATGCTAAATGCATCCTGGCTTCTTAAAAACGCCAAATTTAAAACCTTGCAAGATGAGCAAGGGCCAATTATGGGTCTCTATTTCCTACCTTTTCAAAATTTACCACGTTTTCAAATATTGTAGCTAATTAGATTAAAGCACTGGACGGCTGCTTAGAACCTGCAATGAAAACACAGAGGGACATCTACCTCTAAAGTCAGGGGGGTCACAATCGATAACAAAAATGTGCTGTCGGTGATACTTAAACACATGCAAGTCAGCAACTGGGCTACATGAAATATTGCTTTGTGCAATTTGAGCATGTCGTCCACTGCTCCTACATCATATGCCGGAAACAAAACAGTGGTTGTGTAGCAAACTGTCGCGACCACAACACCTGCCTCCGGTTATAACAGCACATCTTAATATACATTGTTCCATACGTTTATGCCGTAAAAGTTTACCAAAAATAGTTTATTTTCAAAATCGAAAGCCATTTTTTGACCTCATATCAGCCTAAGACGTCGCCTTGTCCTGCTGATAACAACTGGTTAGTGACTGTGCACGTCATACGTCAGTAATAAAGTGGATACTATTGAACGCCCTAAACTCAGGCACTCGTTTCCTAAACTTGCAACACTGACTGCCTTAAACCAGGTCGGATCACGATTGTACATACCCGACAGATAAGAATATTGTTAGTGGTGTTAAAGCTTAAAATAGAATTACGGAATTCCTATTTGATAATGAAGCTTTTCGTTGAGGCTCTTCAGTTGATGCAGATTGCCAAATACAATCTACTTTCTATATCGAAACGCATTTACACAGATACCTTTTATTTCATCTATAGTACTTCGAATCAAATAAGTGCGTTAACAGTGGACCTTGCAATGGTACCTCGAGACCCTTGCCAGTTTAAAGCTTATACTAAAGCTGCCATGAACGGTAACAAAACGGGAAATGCAGACACTAAATATGGGCTCTTAATCTGTTCAAATCTTCAAACCGATTTCACAAAGAAAAGCGAAGACGTCCTCACCATCCCTTATAACATATGACAACTCTGCGAAACGGAAAATCAACCAACCCCTGCCTTGCTACTAGCAAACACTGCTGTCTAGAACAAAACTTAACGACTATCATACAATTATGTCATCAGCTCAACTATTGTCCTGTGCGTTACACCAACGACGCAGGGCCGCAAAGAGGGGTTCTGGGGAGAATCGAATCATTCCCATCCCAGGAAATTGGGAGTTTCAGTAATTGACAGAACAAGAATGCCAGGGTTAAACCTAAACCGTACAGAAGACTAGGTAGTACTGTTTACTGGACAAAAGTTATGATTGTGATCACAAGAGATTCGAGCTCGGGTCTCATGTCTGCAAATCCGATGCCTCTCCTACTAAATATAACAACTCGGGAGGAAAGATTGAATAACTCTTATCCCCGGTCCACATACAATACATCCGAAACGACATGACGCTATCCGACATTTTGGTACAGGACTGAACAAGGGTAGGTATTTGTTCACATACGTCAAATGCTAAAGGACACAAAGTTGTCTAAAGTGTTCGATTTTTCGATAAATAGAATTAAGGCAATTTTAAAAATCGAATCGTGGTGCTTTATTTTGAACCCACAATCTACGTTAGGTAATTGACCAATCAGTAGTCAGTATTTCGTATTCACTATGAGACGAACAGAACTGGCAAACTGCGAGTACGATCAACAAAACCTAAATACTGGGGAGCAAGAAAAGATAAATTGACCCTGTGGGGAAAATTAACCAAAAACAGTCAGTTTGGCTTTACGTTTCATACGAGTAAGCAATTAAGGATTGGACATCACATAAATTTCAGAAATGCCCTTTGCATTGTGCAAATATTGAACCTGGCATGAAGTAAAGCGTTGGTCTCTTTCTAGGCCAGTGACCTTATTACTGCTGTGTCGTTAATTTTTGCATTTTTCCGAAATCTCCCGACAAATACATTATAAATGCTATTGTTCTCAAGTTGTGACTTAACACATACAACAGTATTGTGAAACAGAGGAGTTGAAGTAGCTTTATCCACGCCCCCACAAGTACGCGCTAAAAGACAGGATGTCAGACAAAGCTACAAAGCTATCAGTGTACTTTCCTGTTTGCAAATCAACTTAGTCTTCTTGCAAACGTATTGTAAGCTTTTCATAGCAACCAGACTCATTTATATATGCACTTCTTCATATTTAGATTTTAGTTACTTAGCTGTTTCTTAAATGCTTTAAGTGCCCTTTTTGCGCCGCCCCCACCCCCACACATATACCTACCCCAATCTGTAAGACCTTCTGGTGGCCCTGGATTTATTCCGGAAACAGAAGGACGACTACCATCAGGAGCGAATCGCAACTGTGCACTACGTCATTGTTACCTTCCGATATGTATCAAACTGCCACCTTTGATAATTTTACACGTTAAAACTCCTTAATAGATGGGGTTTTTTAAAAGGCGATATAATAAATATTTATATCTATCACTGTAAAACAAAATATAAAAAAGCACTTCCTCGTTTTCAATCAGCGGTTCTGCAAAGGACATTGATCGTGCGCAGCAATGTCTTCAATGCATTACTACAATGAATGTTTAAATACAAAACAACATGTAGATTGATAGCCACCGGAATAGACCACTTCTTATAAATCCTTCTTTACATCCGTCTGCTATTCAACACTCTCCACATTAACAATAATCGATGCACAGTGGAAAAGGCCAGGTCCTGGCTCTACGTCACTGTGACGTCATACTTAGGTATGTGTCTACAAACCTACGGGCAGCAAATGCCGCTATCAGTGACTTAGAAACAATAAAGGATATCTACAATTAACAGGCTCGGATGCAACCGAAAATCTGACCTATGCATAGGCTGACAACTATTGTATGCCACGCCTTTTTAGTGGGTAGCGCCCAAAACTTCCTGAAATAAGTTTAAGGAATTCCTTGGCCGCTGGCATAAACAAATTGTTATCACCAGCATTAGAAAGACGTTGATGGCGTGGAAATTGAGACAACTCAAAGCACCAAATATTTACGGGCAACTCAGAACTTTGGTTTCATAGGCAACAAACAACACTACAATCAAAATTGTTAAATTTGTAGTGACCTAGTTTTCCGTAGAATACAATGTGTAGACTGAAGCACTACAATCTACAAATGACAAATTTAATATGTTAGACATTCTTTAATTCTTGAAGATTTCCAGTAAAATTCATTTCTTTTTGCATAAATGCCCCTCTGATTTTCTGTAAAAGTGAGTCTGATCTTTTCTTTGGCTTGTAAATATAATAGCAAATAAGAGTTTTAAGCTAAACTAACATGAATTTATTATGCCATTATGTATTCCCTTTACCAGCCGATCTAAGGTACAACAAGATAAAAAAAGTAAATTCCTTGGTTTTGACTGACCCTTTGGTAGTCATTACCGTGCTACTATTTGCGTTGGGTGCCTTTTGCTGTTTAATTAGAGGTAGACTAGTTTATTAAAACGTCTTTAAACTGGTTTCTTAAATACTTTCAATGTCCACGAAATTCTAGTCAGCGTGTTAGTAATCAGCATATTGATTCTTCGCTGTACACTAATGCCTCCTTTACTAAAGGGGTAAACTGGTCTTCATATTTGGTAAGTCCAATCTTACTTCTGTGCGCAAAATCTTGCGGGGGTAAAGTACACACTAATTGGTTTATAGGATGATCTGCAGATGTCAAGAAAAACAACAAGTGGCTCTCGGAGATGAATAACCTATTGGCTTTTAGGAAATACAGACTAGTACAATATTCAGATTGCTATTTGAGAGGAGCAGTTAAAAAGCCAAAATAGAGGTTCCTAAACATTCTGTTACTAATACCAATGGAGGAAGACGGATAATGATGCAAGTGATAAAAGTTGCCGGCGAATTTGTCAAAAATTAATCTTATATTGATTTTCTAGGTTTCAATCTCTTGTTTTAATCTGACGTATGCTTTTGCAAAGGTTGCTGTAGTCTGAATACGGCCCTACTCAAGACCACAATCCAATCCACTTAATTTCCCTTACTAACTTATTACGTCATTTCCTCTAAACTGCAATGCCACCGATGATTCAGGGCTCTCGCAAAAGCTTTTTTAATCCAACTGCCATCACCACACAGCCCAGCTGTATCCATTCCTTGGTATATTAAGACTTGCTCTCAATATTTCTCTGTCAATAAAGTATAATTCCCATTGGCCATATATATTTTGTACCGGGCTGACTGATACTGGACGTTTCTTCTTTGTTCTCTACTGATTGGGTCACCACTATGACAAACTATACAGTCATGGTCAATACTCATTTCCCCTAAGAAATTCCCGTAGTATCTATCATCTATGCGACCTTTTCTCATCAAATAGGTCAGTCAGGGCACATTGTAGCCAATGTATGCAGGTCAACCCCTAAGCAGCTAAAATGTATACATAGTGAGCTTTCTTTCATAATCGTGAGTGCTCATAGTCCCTTTTTGCACCCATATGTTGTTACCAAGGCACTAATTACATACGAAAAAGCAGTACGTGATTCCTCGCTGCAATTGTTTGCACAAAAGACGGCAACCGGAAAAAATGCCGAGGTAACGTGACCCTGAAAGAAACAGGGAAGAACTCATGCACTTATTTTTTCCTGTTTTCATAGCATGAGCAAGTGTATCTGTCTTAACAAGTAAACAAGACTTCTTAAGGCAGAATTGTAATTAAATTGTACAAGCCCAGCTTTGCAAAATTACGTTTTCACTATGCAATCTGCTAATACATCTGCGTTGCTGTTCCGTCTTCAAGTAAACTTTCAAAGTAAAACATTTATAACAACTTTTTGGCAAGACAGTTGCTACTTGATGCGATTATCAGGTTTTCAGAGAACCTCTGCCGCTAAACTAACTGCCTAAAATAACCTAGGTATTCAGGTAAGATAAACAAAGCAGATTCTTTCTAGGAGCAATTTTCATCTGTAGGTGCATCCCCAATTAATGTCCCCGTAACTGTGACTACCACAGTATCATTTCTTCAATTGCGACAAAACGTTACTGAGGCTTTATCCGCTGGCTACTTACTGTAAACTTAAAGGTGAAAGCCTAAAAATGAAAATAAATTACTCCAGCAAAAACCGATCAGTCGTTAGAGGGCATGGTGAGCACACTCAGGCTTTTCTATTTACAAACTCAGCACCGACGAAAATTGTAGCACAAGGCTTTGCTCAACCTTCGACCTCACAGTTTCAATCACTCGTGAGAGATCCCTCGTGACTGGTTTGTTTCGGTCACGGATTGTCATTTTCAACTTTTTCTCACTGGCTTCTCGAACCTGCTTCACCTCTACGCGTACAAAGTAAAACAATCCGATGCCTGCCAGGTTGTTCCAAAACAATACAAAAGTAACTCGGGCCAACATAAATACTAGAAACAACAACAAGTTCAGAAAAGCACACATCAAGAAATACGATTCCAGTCGCTGCACACGACATAAGCGTGTGGCGTTTAATATGCAAAGTTGCAAGCACGAAAATAAACGTCAACTGAACACAACCCCGTACCTTCAACCAGTAGCGCACGCAGTAATACAAAACTGAAGGGATTGCTTTGGCTCTGCGACCTTTTTTCTTGTGAACAAACCGTTAAACTATTCCTATCCATTTCATTTCATTTTGGAAGATTTCCGTAGAATATAGTTCTTAAAGCTGTTGTGATCCTGCTCGCATTCCACACCGCTGGCTTCAAATGGACACCAAGGAAGAAACCGAGTAAGTTGATAGGCAGAGAGTAGTGAAAGGCAGTGTCCAAGGACACCATCTTAAAACTGAATATATATACATAATATTGTAACGACTTCAGAGTACATTTGGCTCAGACATCCCGATACGTAAAATAATAGGTTGTCCCCTTCGATAATAAAAAAGGTGTTCGAGCTACCACTTAGTACGACCGTCTTTCAACCCAGCGGTTTGATATGTCTCAGGTTTCAAAGAGATCCTAAGTCATTACAACCTCACAGGCTTGCCTGTCTGTCTCTTGTCTTAAAAATGTCAGATATTACAGGAAGCTTTTTTACTCCGTTTGTGCATACTATTCAACACGTTATGTTGAGATGTGTCTTACCCATTGAATATATGAAGTTTTGTCGGCACTTTGCAAGTGACATGTAGCCTTTAATTTTCCATGTATCACGTATTCCACACACTTTGATAGTATCTAACGACTGTAATTCTGGGAGTATGTCATTCATCAATAGCGTTAAAAGTTCTGTGTATATGAGTTCCTTAAATTAATGATACGTATAATAATTACTGGCGAATATAATGTGATGCTTGGCTCTGCTGAATCGTCTTATAAGCCATTTCGAATAGATTATCGGCCCAGAATACATCTCTGTTGCGCATGCAGCATCGAGAAACACAGTAGCGACGGATCGGTAAATTTTGGACAGTTGTACTTGTTCTTTTTTAATGTTAATTTATCCCTTGGGAGTGATCATGGAACTGGACTACTTTAAGAGTGATTGTGGAAACAAGTTCCCAAAATTAGATTGCTTGTGGGGATTTGTTACTGGCATCAAGAGGGCATCAAGAGGGCATCAAGAGCGCATCAAGAGAGCTCCAACGGGAGACAAATTGACTGATGCTGCAGAGAAGGAGTTTCAGAAAAACCAGGATGCGGCCTACGCAAATATATGTCCGCCATGTACAAACGAGGTGCGTATATTTGTGGACGAAGCCTACACTGTAAAAGAGGCATGGGATATTTTACAGGCACGTTAAGAGAAGAAGTCTCTAATGCAGAAGTTATATCATCGACGCCAGCTATATCAACTAAGGATGAATGAAGATGAAAGTTTACGTAGACATATCAACAATGTAAAGACGCTTGCTGATTGCCTGACGGCCATAGATGACAAGATTGACAAGGTGGACTTAACGTTATTATTGTTGTGTAGCTTACCTCCGAGTTAGGATAGCCTGATTACTTCACTGGAAATTTTTATTGGCGATCAGGAGTCGAAATTGGAATATGTTAAAGTTGTGCGCGAATTCATGACGGAGGTAAGTACCGGGAATAAAGACGACTCCTCGACTATAGAACTAAAAGATTATTCTCTACAGCTTTCCGCGATCTTACATCAAGGACAATACTAAAACTAAAATAAAAAAGGTGCTTATTTATACATAGGGTGTGCCTACACGAACCCTTACTAATTACCCCAATTTATGCAATGCACAGGGGCTCATTGTTCAACAGAATAGGCTTCAATTCGAGACCAACTTTTACACGACGACGACGCAACAAGAACTGTTGTATAATTCCCGCTAGTGATGACTCCAAGTCTGACGACACAGCGTTAGTTTCGAAATCCGACTAGAATTGTGGCAGATCAAGTTCCAGAAAGACGTTAGATTGTTTCAACTGTCATAAGTCTGGACACAAGGCTGTCAATTGTCGAGCAAAACAGTCGACAACTGGCGAAAAAACGTTTCGGTGCTATAATTGTAATGGCAATGGACATATGTCAAAGAACTGTCCGTCGAAGAAGTAACGTACATCTGTAGGTGGCAGTGACAACAGAAAGAAGGCGAATATGGCAGACACAGAGTCGGATTTTCCGAGCAGAGCCACTTTTGAAGGTTTAAACTCAGATTCATGATGCATCGACTCTGGAGCATCATGACATATGACGTACTCCAGAGAAAGCCTCGAAAAATGTGTGAAATTCCATGGATTCGGAGAAGGTTCTATTAAAATTCCCGTTTACGTCGGCACAAATAGACAAACGTTATATTTGGACAATGTTTGGTTTGTTCCCAAAATCAGGCAGAATTTACTATCGGTGATAGCGGCCGATATGCAAGGCTGGGAATTTGCCTTTGCTAAACGCAAATGTTGGATTATGTGGAATGGTGAAGTTAATGCAGTTGCAGTCACAGTTGGCTTACTCTATCGCTCGGTTTAATCCAAACAGGAATAGATAATTTTAGCTTCAGACGAGGGAGTAAACTCAGACCCCACTTATAATGTTTGGCATCGATGCCTAGGGCAAAAACCTGGTTGATGGTATGAAATGCGCTAAGGGTGACATCAACCGAAATTGTGAATCTGTGCAAAAGGAAAGTTACATCGAACTCCATTTCCCAAAGAGTGTACACCTAGGGCAACAAAAGTGTTAGAGCATGTGCATTCTGAAGTTTGCGGACAAATGCCTGTCGAGTCGATTGGCAGATCACGGTATTTTGTAAACTTTATTGATGATAACATTCGATTTACACGTGTTTATATGATCCGAAGTAAGGATCAGGCACTGTCGAAGCTTCGCGAGTATGTAGCTCTGGCAGAAAGACAGACATGTACGAAGGTGAAAGTTCTTAGAAGTGATACTGGCGGCAAGTACACTCCTAAGAAAATGCGACATTTTGTAGTGATCAGGAAATTGATCGTGAGTTTACAATTCCTAGAAATCCCGTGCAAAATGGGGTGTTGGTGGGAATGAATTGGGCTCTTGTTGAGGCGGTCAGGTCCATGCTCCACCATGCAAAATTATCCCAGAAATTTTGGGTTGAGGCAATCAATATGGCCGTGTATGTCCGAAATATTTTTCCGACAGCTGCTGTGGCAGGGAAAGTGCCGTTTGACGCATGGTTTAGCAAAAACCAAATGTTTTAAACTTAAGAGTTTGGCCGTAATGCTTATGTCTTCATTCCGAAGGATAAGCGCAAAACGTTAGATCCAAAGGCCAAATGGTGTCACTTTGTAGGATACAGCATGTGTAGGCAGGGCCGAAGAGTCTATCATCCTGTCACATAAGTAGTGGCGGTGAGTCGGGATGTTAAGTTGGTCGCAAAAGGGGCCAGAAATGTTTACTTTCGAGTTTAAAGATTTTTGGCATGAAGATGTTATGAACAACACTAACTATTGTGAAGATGATTCAGTAGTTAGTCGGGAAAATGGGCAGATCGATGTCCCACAGGAACCAGATGAGGATTTTGGCAAGACGCACTACAAGAGCACTACGCAGAGGAACTACCAACAAATGCTGAAAGTGATCTGCATAACTTGTCTGATAAATAAGAAGAAGTCATAGAAGGCAATGATGGTGAGCGGGAGCCAAACGAAGGCAACAGGGAAGTTGGCATACGTTGGTCTACTAGACCACGAAAACCACGACTAGACAGCCTGGGGATTTCCAATGAATGGTGGGCTGAGCGTTTAGAAATTGCGTATGTGATGTGCGCTAAAACTGTTTTTGATGAGCCTAAAACGAGCAAGGAAGCTCGGGAAAGCAAAGATTCGGAGCGATAGAGAGTGGCCACTGACAGTGAATTTGCATTTCGCATGTAGAATAAGACTTGGGATTTGGTGAAATTGCCATCCGGAAAAAATGTAGTGGGGTGCAAATGGGTTTTTAAAGTAAAACGCATGGCAGACGGTTCTGTGGACCGTTACAAAGGGTGTCTAGTCGCTCAGGGTTTATCCCAAGAGTACGGGCTTGATTATGACAGGATATTCTCACCAGTGGCCCGGTATAATTCTATTAGAGTTATTTTAGCCACTGCATATTCGCTAGATCTGGGGGTTCGTCAGATGGATGTTAAAACGGCTTTCTTAAACGGCAAATTGGATAAGGAAATTTACATGCGCCAACCTGACGGGTATGTTGACAAACAGAAACCGGACTGTGTCTGTAGGCTAAACAGGAGACCGTATGGTCTTAAACAGGCGGCTTTTGTTGGAATGTGGCCATGGATGGTCATATAAGGGGTCTGGGTTATCATCAAGCTCAGACTGATAATTGTATTTGTGTGAAAAATGTTTTAGAGGGCAAAATAATGTTTTTTTCGCTTTATGTTGATGATTTGATTTTGGTTTCAAATGATAAAAGTCTTCCTGAGAGCGAAAAAGTGGCACTAAATGAGGGATTTAGGCTGGAGAATCAAGGTGAGATCCATTATTGCTTAGGTATGTTTATTTGCCGTGAGAGAGAAAATCGTACATTGACTATCAGTCAGAGGTCATATCTAGGGAATGTCCTGCAAAAATTCATTATGCAAGACTGTAAACCAGTTGGAACAAAACAAGCATTTTGTACAGCTGAAAGAAGGTGAAGAGTGTGTCGATAAGCAGAGACTTTAGGCTGCTATCGGAAGTTTGGTTTATGCCACTACTGCGACCCCTCAGGTCATTGGATATGGGTGAAACACATGCTTAGATACATAAAAGGGAGTTTGGACTGTGGAATTCAGTTTCGAGCTAGCGTTGACGGTAAAATCGAGCTTTGTGGCTACTCCGACGCGAATTGGGGAGGTGATCTTGATACGCGACGATCTACTTCGGGATATGCTTTGATGCTTAGTGGTGGAACTGTAAGCTGACAGAGTAAGCGTCAGCCGACAGTAGCATTGTCGTCCACTAAAGCCGAGCATGTGATCATGTCTTTTGCAACTCAAGAAGCGATATAGCTACGTCATTTGTAAAAGAATTTGAGATTTAACAGTTGGGACCTACTGCTCTATACGAGGACAAACAAGGTGCGATTGTCCTGGCTAAAAGTCCTATAAGTCATCAGAGGGCGAAGCAGATTGCCATTAAAATGTTAAAAAACGCTCTAAACTACGCTCCAAATCCGTAACTTAACTAATGTGAAGAAATGGTTGTCAAAGTTGTGACCAAGAACGTTCTGAAATGGAGAGGTCATATCGTGAGCAAAGTTTGCAAGGATCTCGTAAAGACGGCATGTTGCCTTGAAATAAGTATTAAAAAAAGACAAGACGACTAAAGAGCGAGGACGAAGACGGTTCATAAGAAATGACATGGCCATGACAACGTGAAGAAAATACAAGAATAGAAAAGGAACAGAATTAGATGCAGCAATGGAGTGGAGTCATGGTGTCAGGAAACGTTCGTCCGTAGGAAAGACGCTGACAAAAATATAACAAGTGATGCCGGGGGGGGGGGGGGCAATGTCACTAATGTTCGAAACTGGGTGTATGTGCGCAATTCATAACAAAATTAGGAGTGTACTAACAAATGTGGAAACAGCCTTTGTAAAAAACGGACGTAGCTCTGTTTAAATCGACTTAAGGTTTCAGTTTGTCCTTGAGTATGTCTATCTTCAGTGGTTCAAATCAAGAGCTAAGTAGTACACGGCAACATGTGGAGGAAATCGGTAATTACGATTCGGTAGACATTAAGTACTGCGGGCGTTCCTTTGGAGTCCTTTGGTTGTCATTTACTATGCGGCAATAATGTAAGCAACACCCAGTGCTTGATAAAGAACAAACGAACACTGACGATGTATCCTTATAAAATATCTCTTTGGCGTGCTTTGGAAATAATCCACACGACATAGCTCCGATGATCAAGCTGTGATGATCAATTCCTTACGAGAATCTGTTTAATATGGCTGCACGGTATAAATCGTGCGTTAAATGTACAAACAATTTCTGTGTGAATAAATCCAAGAGAAAGTAAGTAAGGGTGTTCAAGGTATTGACAGTACGGATTTTGTCTCGAGTACCCGAAGAAACGATACAGTGAAACGCTATGCAATGGACTGGCCCTACGACCAGAGCAAGCGCAGCGCCTTCAAGTTCACCAATACCTATGAGGTCACGTAACGTTATTATAATTCTGTTGCACTTTTGCTCAGGATCTGATTATATTGTCAAAACCAATAACTGTAATTAACAACTGCAACATTTCATACATATCTACTACTACTATTATGCGTTCCTCTCTGGAGGCTCCGCGGCAGATAGCTTTTGACTCCTATGAGAGTCTTCTCCACCTTTCTCCATTTTGTGCCAGCTTTTTGCACTGTTGGTATTATTCACCACTCCGTATATACATATCACTGCTCAGGTAATATGTACACAAAAAATAAAAGTTATTCAATCCACCAAAAAAGCCCAAATCTTGTATCGCCTAATTGCTGATAAAAGCTACCTGAAATTATCAAGTCTTGAACGTGATGTGCATGCATTCTTGCGTTCATTTTTTAAACTGTTTACAGATACGTATTTGTCAGGAGTGTGGGGTATATCCACAACACCTGCACTAAGTGGAGGCCGAGTGGAATCAAACTCGCAATCTCCAGCGTAAAAAGCCTACATTTAAACCGATTTGCTATTCGGGCACTAAGGTTTGGTGGAGCTTATTTCAACTCCTTAGTATCATGTATATACATGAACAATAAAAAGAAATAAAGAGAGAATTGCATGTAAGCGTCAACAACCAAAAATCTGTATGTGAACTGGAGATAGCCGTATTTACGTGTTTCCACAAAAAAATCTCCCGATATTCCAAACAGTAAATCTCGAGTGTCGGTGTCACTTGTACAAATGTCCGGCTAACAAGAGAGTTGCGTCATAAAGATGCACATAGCAATATGGTGTTTGTATGGCACCCTGACGTAAACTCAGATTGAGCAGCAACGCAGTGTTCCAAACTTAAAAGTACTTTTTTAGTTCACAAGTTTTACAACCAAATAACTATGACTATCAGACGGAGATGAGTTGACATGACCGGCATGAATTCTTACCACCATGGATGTTACAACCAGGAATTTAGCGACGCCAACGACTGAACCAGAAATCTGTAACGTCTAAACTAATACTAAACTTCAGTGCCACAGGACTAATCATTTTTGCAGTCGTGAACATTTGTTCGCCAGCAAAGGCATCTTCCCAACTGGAAAACTGAAATGCGTTAATTGAGAGGACGATCTAAAGAATGCCATATATATATTGAAGTGCAAGTGGCCGTACGACCAATTAATACTCTAGAAACACGACCAATTTATACTCTAAAAACACGACCAATTTATTTATACTCTAGAAACACCTTTGTTTTTTCTAGAGTTGTAAAACGTAAAGGATGAAGTCTTCGAAAAAGTTACAAGTACCCAGTTCAAACACTGGTTTCGTCCGTTCCCTTACTTGCTGATTATCTCTAAGCGAAATTAATTACGTGGATGGGGGGCAGAGACTTGCTCAAAGTAACACTACACTACGATCCTTGGGTCACTGACTGTAACTATCATTTGATAACAACACAAAATGACGTCTATTCTCTGCACCACAACACTGATATAGCTACTCTTGCAATGCTCTTACTAATAACATTTTTTATACCACAGGATCATCAGCGAAAGCAGGGTTGTGTCTCAAATTTGCCCGCCGGTGAATCTACATTGAACTATGAACAGTAAAGTCGCGCAACACTAACACCACAAGATCACACCACACTAAGTTCACTCTTGGCAACAAAAAGAATCTGAAGGTCAACCAAGCTGATTGGCTTAGTACTGAATATAAATCACCATGGATTTGCACATCAAAGAATAAATAGTCAATTTTAACTTACACAGGTTTACTTCGGCTGGAAATGTTAAGTCGTTCAAGAGTGCTATCTGATTTTTTTAAGTTTCGCGAATTGGCGCCTGTAACGTTTTCAAAACAAGAGATGATGCTGTCCTTCACGCCCAGATGTCAGTCATAGCTGCCAACTGCCATTAGAACTGCTATTTTCTTTCTTGAGCTATTTTGGAAGTAATCGGATCAGAAATAACAAGTCCAAGCCACAAATTTATGCCATTCCCAGGTCAGAGCCCAGCTTAAAGATGCCAATCAGCCATAATATGTTTTAACTGCACACAGAGCGACGCACGTGTTTTATGACCTTCTGCAAATGTCGTGTTTTGGTTTGATTTCAATACTGTTCATGCCAACTCAATCCTGCTTGTCAATGAAATGACCCAACAAAATGTACTACAGTAAGTATCATCATATAGAGGCCTAAGGTAGCAACAATTTAAACCGAAAAAGATTACGATAAACAAGATCCTTCTTACTAGAATCATTTGAAAGCCAATTCTCATTTGGTTATTTATCTACGTCTCAAATGAGGACCCCATCAAGAGTCTAAATTACTTAATAAAGATGAAACGAACTGACTTTAGATAACATAAAATAAACTGCCATACATGACATAAAATACACACAAATGACTGTGACATAGTGTAATGCAATATAATGTAACGTAACGTAATGCAACGAAATATAATGAAATAAATGGGATGGAATGACACGAGAATAAAATACAATGAAAAAATAAAATGAAACTAAAATTATCGAAATCAAGTGGAACAGAAATAAAATACAGAGCCAAATACAATAAACTGGATTTCAATGAGATGAAAAATATGCAATTGAAACAAGTGGAAAGAAATAAAATGAAAATCAACATAATATGGAGAAGAATGAAATGCAATGACACGACAAGACATGTCATGACTTGACCTGAAATAGAATTAAATGAATTGTAATGTCATAGAACGAAATGTGATGAAATAAAAGAAAACGGAAAACAGTGAAATGGAATAAAATAAAATGACCGTAAGTGCAATAACATGTAGTAAAATGTAATGAAATGAGACGTCCATAGAGGAAATGAAATTTGATGAAATTATAATAAAAGAGTAATGAATAAGATGCAATGAAATTAAAAGTGGTATGCGATGAAAAAATGAAATACGATGAAAGAAACCAGATCAGACCAGACAAAGAAGTCATATAAGACGAAATAAAGAAATGAGATGAAATGAAATGATGTGAGATGAGACGATGTGAGATGAGACGAAGCGAGAAGAGATAAAGCAATATGAGATGCAGCAATATCACATGAAGCGATAGCCATATGAGATGAAGTCATATGAGAAGAGAGGATATCAGATGAGATAAAAGGATACAGGATGAGATGAAAGGATATGAGATGAGGTGAAAGGATATGAGATGAGGTGAAAGGATATGAGATGAGATGAAAGGATATGAGATGAGATGAGATGAAAGGACATGAGATGAGATGAAAGGACATGAGATGAGATGAAAGGATATGAGATGAGATGAAAGGATATGAGATGAGATGAAGCGAAATGAGATGAGATGAAGCGATGTGAGATGAGATGAAGCGATGTGAGATGAGATGAAGCGATATGAGATGGGATGAAGCGAGAAGAGATTAAGCAATATGAGATGCAGCAATATGAGATGAAGCGATAGCGATATAAGCTGAAGTCGTAGAGATGTAATGAGATGAGATGATGGGATACGAGATGGGATGAAGTGATATGATATGAGATGAAACGATATGAGATAAAGCAAGATGTGATGACATGAAGTGAAATGAGATGAAGTGATAAGAGATGAGATACAGTGAGATGAGATCAAATGAAGCGATAAGAGATAAGATAATGCGATAAGAGATGAGATGAAACAACATGATATGTAACGAAATAAGTTAAGATGAAACAATATGAGATGTGACGGAACGGTATGACACGAGACGATATACAGAGATATAAACTATTCTATTTACAAAGCAATTTAGGATTGTGATCGGAACTCCATACCCCAAATTTTCAAGAGCAAATTTCCCCGAGTAACCCTCTAGCGACGTCATACTACAGCCATGCGTAGCTCGGTGCCAAAGTTCTTTTTGAAAGCATCCGAGCACATTCAATAAAGCTAAATGGCCAATTGGAAATTTGGTCTGCCAACAGAGAACGTTAAACAGAATGTGATGTTTAGCACCTCACGCTTCCTCTTGGCATAATACCTTTTGTGTGTTGGGGGGAGGGGGGGTGGCGTCTAAAGATACATTAATACAAGCAAATATTTTCGGTGCAAAGATGTCAGATGTTCCGCGTAGCGCAAGACCTTAAAGAACCTATTGTGATTATGCTAATTGCACTGATTCCCAAACGAAAAACTTACAGCATTACGAGAATACACTGCTTTGCGTCTTACCATAAATTATTTGAAAGCATCCAGTATTTTCTCTACTAAACGCCCTGGGCGTTTATTTAAATTTTGCGATTTCTCGCGGACATTTATTGGAGAAGGGTGATTATTAAAACAAAGAAAACAAAAATGTCTTAAAACTGTCCTAAAAGTCTTAGCGGCAAACCATAAAATATGCATTAATACTTTAAAATCAATGTCAACGAAACTATCCTCGTTTCGTTTTCATCTTCAAGCCTTTCTTGAAGAGTCGCGCCATCCATATGTCAATCGGTAACGTCAAATCGATTAGTGTTAGCATCATCATCGTTTATAATATGAACTTGATCTTGCAAGACCAATGGCCCTGCAGAACGGGGTTGTCCACTTTCAAAATTAATAATTTCAAGTTTTGGAAGCACTTGGAACGAAAGCGTGAAGTGGGACTTATTGAGCAAGACAAGTACAATGCTTTAACTACAAACAGGCGAGATGCAATGATTTTAGATGTAGAAATTTCTAAACGGAAAACATCATGTATCTCAAGAATTGACTCATAAAAGACTGACAAAGAGAAAATAACTTATCGTATGTTTCCCTTATATATATAAATAAATAAATAGTTACTTATTTGCAATCTCGTTTTTTTCGCGACCGCTTTTCTTATTTAAAACAGGTTATTACTGCTACGTTTCTAATAAAAATCCAACCTACAAAGGGGAGTTTATTAGAGTACGGGCGTTGAATAGAGAGGGATGTTTATAAAATAATAATTACTGAGAAAAGAGGGGCGCCTAACGGACATGGCCGTTTAAAAGAACGTGGGCGTTTATTGGAGAAAATACGATAATTTAGAGATAACAGATTCAGGACGCTCGACTTTCAGCGATTTCAACATGCACTGCCCTTAAGGCATTCTCTGGTTCGCATTGTCACAGACTGCTTCTAATTGATCGACACATACAGGCATGTATACTAATACCAAAATCTTACAACAAGTATCAACTAAAAAGTTCCATAATTTACATTCTTAAATCTATTGAACGTCTGCCCTACTGTGCCAAACGTGATAAATCATAATATACCAGATGATACCAACCATACTGCAACTAAAACAGCTTATGGAAACTGCGAATAAGCTTCGAATTAATTCGATTCTATGCTTGTTTGAATGTATACTCGTGTAAGTAGAAACTGGACGGATGACATACCATCCTCTGTAAACCACATGTATAATCCATGTCAGTCCCCATAGAAAAACTATTTTTACCAGATAAAGCTGTGGTTAATATATATATCAACGACCAGCAATTATACTTTCCCCAACCATTAAAACTAGTAATAGCCATCAAGAAATACTTTCTGTTCCTTTGGCAGACATATTTGTGTTCACTATCAAAGGCTGCAATGATAAGAACTCCTAGGGGAAAGTTTCGTAAACGCATCTGCTACTGTCTGAGAAAATCTGATGAGACAGCGGGGAATATGGACTAAGGTATAATAATACTGTGATTGGAGGATTAACAGTACTATTTTCAATAAAAGTATGGGTTAGACTATCGGAAATCGATTACAGTGATGGGTAAAGTTATCAAAGAGAAGCAGAATAGCTCATACAAACTGACATTCGCTGTTTCTACCTGTTTCTCTGGATCGGATACGAATATGAATAAAATTTGGAGGCAACCAAAATGAGCATAGATGTAATAATATATTCGCCTTGAAAATTTGCGACATTGCGCTAAAATCATACTTAAAAGCTTTTTTTCGTCTGACACTCCTCAGAGTATGA
>JANTCA010026395.1:4628-22490 GCA_024741275.1 Chironex yamaguchii | reverse complement strand
GTTTTGTATAAATAGGTTGCCATATACATATACTTTCCTTTCTGACGTTTCATACTCTGAGGAGTGTCAGACAAAAAGTTTGATTTTAGCGTAATGTCTCAAATTTTCAAGGCGATTTTCAAATGCTACCGCTATATTTTTTTTATCCTTTTTTAAATTAAGATTGCCTGAGTACGCTGTAATTTGATCTGCAATTCAAGTAAAATCGAGGCTGATTGCTTAGAATACACAGTTGAGTAAAGGTTTCTCAATACAACCTAGATTATCATTCACGAAGTCAAAAACATAACCAGACAAGCTGTTTTGTCCTGTTAAAGTATTTCGTGATTCGTTTTCGTAATAACATTTCTTGTGCTGCTTATGGTACAGTTGCTGAAAATAACTAGTTAAGATGATCCGCTGGTGGGCGAGAGATTTAAGCAAAGCGACCGTAATTTGGATTAGAAAATGTGTTTTATCATTCATACACAGGTTGCAATAAACGTCGTAGGCTCTGCTCTTGTAATATGATTTGACTCTAGGGTGTCTAGTTACGCAATCACTTCTGCACGTAGAAAAACTTGAATTGAGGATCAAGCACTACAAATTTTTAACTTTCTGTAGAAAATACTTTTGATGAATGTTACACAAGAACAATCTCCTACACAATCGAACTTGACTAGATATACCCTTCCATAGCTGGCAGTGGCTCTAAACATTAACACTTCTTCGATTCGATTCATGTTATGCCACCAGAGTGGATACTGGTAATGAATGGACATTTAACTGATCAGCCATAGAAAGACTCACCATTCAATGAGTCAAAGAAGTACATATGGAAATGAACGGAAGAAAGTTGGTGGTTTAGTTGTTAGCGTTATAAATCTCCCCGATTACGGAAACAATTGTAGCGACATTTTTTAAGCTGTTCAAGAATCTGACTATTCGTGGGAAGTATTAACAAGTAACAGAAAGCAATGACTAAGTTAGTTCCGACCTCTCGTGCCCACTTGCTTTTTAAGGCGGTCATTTTAGATTATGTAAGCAAAATAATGCAGGGGTTAATAAGAATTATCTTTCAGCAGTGGACGACTGTTACTTTTAAAGACGGTAACACGAGAGCTTGTCAAACATCTTTTGTCAAGCACTAGAAGTAGAGAGTTTACATTAATTACTCTTTTTGATCTTGCCCTTTTGGTAAACAAACTGAAAGCTGAATCACTGCAAATCCTCTCTATTCGTCACGTCATTTAATTCGAAACCTGAGCCACGTTGGCTTTTTAATTTGTGAATCAAAACGAGGCGCACGTGACTGGAACGAGAAAATCGGTAGAAGTTGACGGCCAAAAAACTCCTGTGCAAATTTCAACTTCGACTTTTGTTGACCTACGTCATCGTCTAAAAAGTCCTTTCCAAACAGTCCAGGTAGATTTTTTGTCGGCTTGAGTTTCACTTTTAAGCATTTGTTTAAATTACTGTTGATATGTACGAAACAGTTACTGTTCCTTCGCTGTTTTACGGCCAATCCTCGTGTCAAAGTACTACTCTGGAATTTGAAAATGTCCTTGGGTTCTTGACATTTTACATTATGTTAGGTTGCTCCGTTCCAGACTAGGTCTAGCGGCTGATTATGGTATAAACTATAGTTTACAACAACCATAACTTTAAAGAGGTGAATTCAAACGTCCGTATCTCCAAGGTTGGTGAAATGAGTATGAGTATTGCGTTGGAACAGGTTACAAAGTTGAAAAAGGCACAAGAGTGGTGCCCACTACTACCATAATTATGGTAACAGCTAATATCCTCCACAAATGTGACTCGACTATAGAACAACACAGAAGCCACTGTAATAGCAATATTTCGATCAGATAAATAGCAGAGAAAGAATGATCATAAATGCCAATCTTTGCACAGCTGTGTCAGTTTTGTTTCAAATAATCCGTTGCAAACAGCCGTGAGGTTATCTACTTACAGCATCAAGTCACAACAAAACAGCTGTTTTTAGCATATTGTGTCTTCAGCATTTCAAGAAGATGGGTTATTCTCGATCATTATGGTTCGTCATTGTGTTATATTGTCCATTACAAATCAGCACTTGTGCAAAGGAGGGAGCAATAAACTGCCTATGCAAAGTCCGAATCAACATTTTTCAGCTGGGTCTTTAAGACAGCCTCCGTGGCTTATGAAACTCCTTCGAAGCTCCTTTTTTGACAATATGATCATGCAGCCAAACCAACTTCCACTTTGATCCTCTTCAAATCTTTGTCGTGGTGTTTTTGCTGACTCTTCTGTTCCTTTGGTACAAGATCTTTTACTATGCGATTTATAACCATCATCCTCTACAACAAATCTTTATCCATTGCCATTTTTACTTGAAGATCTTGGTCAGCTGCATATTCTTCTCGAGTAAGATATGAAATCCAATCAGCAGCATACTCGTCCTCTCTGTATATCAGGAAAACATTATGGTTGGACATCGCTTAAAAGTCATCTTTTACTAAACATCATGACAATGCATCAGCATTTCCATCAAGTTTGCCAGGCCAGTGGATAACTAGAAAATCATAAGTTTGTATATCACTAATCCACTGTGCAAACTTGTTGTTTGGGGCTTGCATAGTCTGAAGCCATCTCAGAGAACGATGTTCAGTTATAATCTTAAAATGTCTTCCGTACAAATATGGGCAGAAATGTTTAAATTTCCATACAATTCCTAGAACTTTTTTCTGAACGACAGCGTATTTGACTTCGGATGGTTTTAAAATTGGATTGGCAGAAACAATGACAACTTCACCATCATTCATGTCCTGAGCTAGTACTGCGCCAAGTCTGTAGTTAGAGGCATCAGTATACAACTTAAATGAAGCTGAAAAATCTGGGCTTCATAGCACTGGTGCCGACAACAGGCAATTCTTTAGATCTTGGAAGGCATCCAATAGTCCAAACGAATAATCTCTTTTTCTTTGAATGGTCCACTAATGGCTTTCACCTACTTGCATAATCTTTAATAAATTTTCGATAGGACTTAAGTTAGCCCTCGGAAATTGCTTAAATTTGTCTTGTTTTGAGGTGTTGAAAACTTATTCACTGGAGCTACGTTTGATGGACCAACTGTCACCCTTTGATCTGATACATCATATCCAAGGAACCTTACCAGTTTTTTGATCCATTGGCATTTTGAAGGCTTCAATGTGAGACCAGCATTCCATTGGTGCTAACACTAAATCTAATCGTTTGAGATGCTCATCCATATTTGGTGCCAAAACAATATAAATATAAAAGACAGTGAGTCCAATGAAGATCAGTCAAAACTAAACCCATTATTCTCTGGAACGTAGCTTGACTATTGGTAAGACCAAATGACATGGCTAAATGGATAGTGTCCAAATGAGAGTTGAAAATGCTGTCTAATCCTTGTCTGACTGTCTTACTGGAATCAGCAAAAAGCCAGATTGTAGGTCGAGCGTTGTGAAGACAGTAGCTTTTCCAAGTGTATCCAAAGTTTCATCTATATGGGGAAGAGTGTAAGCGTCCTTCTTAGTCGTTGTATTCAGCCTTTTGTAATCCACACTGAATCGATGCTGCCCATTAGGTTTTTCAGCTAGCATGACTGGAATTCACCATGGATTTGCTGCTGGCTCAATGACATTCCAAAGCAACATTTTCTCCGTTTCCTTTGCAATGGTCTGCTTTTATTGTTCTGGGACATGATATGGATGCTTCCGGATGGGTTGGGCTCCTTACACATCAATCGAATGGTCTACAACGTGAGTTCTTCGCAACTTGCCAGGTTCCGACCATACATTATACCTCCTCAGTACATCAATCAGAGCAGATCGATCTTCTTCTGACGTGACTTCTTTGTGTGCAGGTGCGTGATTCTGGTCCCTCTCAACCATCAGCTGAACAGAATCGTCCACGAGGTCTTTGAAGGGCAGCAAATGTATCACTTTTGTACCAGCCTGCAGTGAAACTTCACTTCGGGTTGTATTAACTAACTCGATAAAAAAAAAATCATCAACGCAAGCTTTCATTACAATAGGAGCAGCTACAACATGCTGCGCAGTTTTTATTAACTGATGCTCCCCAAACAAAGATAAACCACAACGAGTACATGATAACTCTGCTTTTACACACAAATAGTTCAACTACAGAATTCAAAACAGCTACACACTCGGAGGGCAAAGTTCAAACATTACTCCTACATCATTAGTTATCAAACACCGCCCTTAGTCAATTATAGACGTCTCACTTCTTAAAAATGCCTCATCTAAGAGTAAATCAAGTTTAAAATTTTCGGCTATGACAACAAATATCGCAAAATACGAGCAATATATGAAATATTTCCCCCTCACCTGGAACAGGTAATGTTTTACCATTAGCTCCAGCAAGGAAGAATGAAGAGCTCCTAAATGCCATACGCATAAACTCTAAATCAATTAAAGCATACTTGACCCCAGTATCTACAAAAGTATCAACATCAACATTATTAGCCTTTGCCTTAATCCAAATATCTTCATTAGCCAAGTTAGAGGCAAGTGAACAAATTTGTACATGTAAGACTTTAATAAACACGACTATTTTTTTTAAGTTTGGAAGACATGTTTCAGATATTCCTTATCGATCATCAGTTACAGATTAAAATCAACATTACAATTATAAGATTAAATAATAGTGGTATATTATAATAATACAAAAGTAGAACATGTGTTTTGTATTATTGTAATATACCACATCAAAAATGCTATGGGAAGGTACGCATCACGAAAAATGCATAACGGTTTTAGACTCCCTATCAATACTCCATGACATTTGTGAACCATTTCTTCATTTTTTTGTTTAATATGGGTTGAGAAATTGACGTACGTTTGACTCGTATGGTCACCCATTTTGCCGGCCTATACAGTTTTTCATATTTTTAAAAGCCGTTACTTCCTCGTAGTTGGAAAGAAGACACAACTTGCTGTCCATTACTGTAGTTTTGCTGAGTTAGATAAGCGTTATATTAGACAAGCCACACACCTCGCAATAAAATACAATGAATTATAAAGTGTTAAGTGTTTGTATTATATTCCATTATTTTCCATTCAGGATTTTGTGTTGAAAAGCGCAGTTGATTCAGCATCATTACATGGTACGATTGACTAATTCAGAGAGAACAGTTTAAACTGTACTACTGTTTATTGCTCTTAGTATTTACCTAAATGTGCTGTAATAACATTTGCTTTTTCTAGTAATATATGATGAGAGTTTGTAAATATGACAATATATATATATATATATATGTTTGGTATACAGGAATTACGTATTGGTGAAGAGAAAAGTGGCAGACGTTTTACCAGAAAAATGTTACTTGATTGCTGTAGATATTAATAAATTGACATAAACATTAACGAAAGAAATATTTTGATATGTCTACTGAAATTTCGAGCTTTTATTCCTGAACATATGCAGTAATTAATGCTATTTTTGGTAATTGTTACGTTTAAGACACCTGCGAGTAGGATTGACCACATTGATAAACATGCCTATGGTCATATATCATAACTATGAAGAGATTAAATTAACAGCTGCTATCTTAATATATCCAAAAGAAACATATCGTTAGGGTTATGGATCTCTGATCAATTTACAAGTCTCGTTTTTATGGACAGGAATCGAGGCTAGTTTATTCATTCTCCACAAATAACATACCGACGAACTCTAAGAGAATATGTTACTCTTGACAAAAGATGTTCGGAGTCTTTAGCATGTTGTTGTAAAACTTACATTCATTTAAATATGGAGAGAAGATGACAAAAACTAGAAGAAGGTTGACATTAGAAAAGACATGGTGTACAAGTTGTATGTTTTATAAAGCTGCAGGCCGTTGAAAAGAAACAAATACGTAAAAGCTGGAACCATCTATACACAGAAATAAGGATCACTTGGTCACTTATTCGTCACTTAAGACGTAAATGGATGCCCTTTACATACATACATACATATATACATACATACATACATATATACATATATACTTATGTATATAAGTTCTTAACCCAATAGCCCATACGTGACTCTAGGGCAATGATTAACATACAAGTCAATTTGACAAACTAAAGCTTTCTCTTAGTGCATTCCCGCAGAAATGTCTCTAACGGTTTTCCCTTTTTACTTCTTGCACTATCATATTTTCCAAAACTGTGTTATTACGGTTACCTCTTCTCGTCTATTTCGCCTTGAAAATTTGCGACACTGCGCTAAAATTATACTTAAAAGCTCTTTTCGTCTGACACTTTTCATAGCATGAGACGTCAGAAAGGAAAGTATATGTATATGGCAACCTATTTATAGGAAACATGTAGCAAAACTAGCCAATCATAAACAAGAAAGGAAACAAAGAAAGAGAAAATGAAGAAAAAAACATTATTGGAAGAGTCCAAGTGAAAAAACAAACTCTTTCTGCCAACAGAGTACTGGTTTTCAAGTTTTAATGCAGACAGACTCCAATACACTTAGAGGAAAGGACGATCTAGCTGCGCCAATTATCCGAAAATTCTCGTATTATATACATTTTGGCGCATTCTGAATTTCCTAGTAAATATTGGCCCATCGCAGAATCGCGTGTTTTGTCAGTCATTTTCGCTTTCCAACCGCAAGACGGCTGTTCTCTAGGAAGAATTGGTGCTTGGCGTACAGTGGCTGCAATATGTTGTTTAACCCTGTCACCCAATCTTTGAGAAGTGCAACCTATATACTGAGCTTCAGATCGGCACAAAAATTCATGGTCTTTCTATTCGAGAAAACAATTCCTGGATTGACAGCAGAATTGAATTGTTTTCGCAATTGAATTGCTTCAGGATTGACTTAATTCTCTTCCAATGATGTTTTGTTTCTTTATTTTCTCTTTCTTTGTTTCCTTCCTTACCTAGGATTGGCTAGTTTTGCTCCATGTTCCTTGTAAGTAGGTTGCCATATACATATACTTTCCTTTCTGACGTTTCACGCTCTCAAGAGCGTTAGACGAAGAAAGCTTTTAAGTATGTTTTAGTGCAATGTCGCAAATTTTCAAGACAATTTTCAAGATTTGTACCACACAAGATTGTTCTTGTATATTTCTCTTCGATGAACTTGTGCCTTATTTACAAGGTGTCGTTACATGCTCGTGCAACATGTCCAACCCATATTCTGTTCTAATTTCTTATATACTCTATCGTTGAAACTGATTTTGGGCACATCATTTGATAGCGAAATCGATAAAGGCCTTTGTAAATTTATATCTCTAGTATTTAATTCTTTGTAAGTTGATACTGTTTTCAGTCCCATCTTACTAGTTTCGTAGTCGTTACTAACCTCACAGTTGGCAAGATACACCCATCAACTTTAACAGGGATAACAACTCGAAAATTGATATTTCTCCACACTATAACAATTTCAAGAATGTCAAACTGAGCACGAGGCCATTGCTTGATTACATTTAAAGTATCAAAGCATGGTAAACCAAAGTAGTCACAGGTTTTATATGAATCCGCTTGACGGGATTTTTATCATTATGATAACCATGTTTAAAAGACTTGTCATCGGATGTCGGTCGTGAAGTAGCAAAGCTTTCTATACCTGTCCTTTTATTACCAATTACGTTAGCCATGGTATAACACATGACACCATTTGGTTAAACCAGGGCAACAATTGAGATGAATAGTTGGTATTAAAGAACCGGCGATTAAAGATTACGGAGAGTCAGAAATATGTTATGTCCCACAGCCTATTAAAAACCTTTAACGTTCTCGACCTCAAACCACGGTATAGATTAACAGGTTCTTAACCGTTTGGCAAGTGTATCTGTTGCCAGGTTTTTACTAATTGGCTGTCGTTGGCAAGACCAATTTTGTGTAAGCATGACCTCTAGCATAATGCTGATGTCACTTATAGTTTGGTCAGTATTATTATTGTTGGTTTAATTGACGTTGGGTTTAAAGCAAATGAGAAATAGGTCACTGCAATATCCGTAGGAGACAACAAGCGATGTTTATCTTTACATCTGTGAACTTGCTTAGTTCAATCTGTAAATGTTAGAATTCTGAGGTTTAACTTGCATGTTGCTATACCAAAAAGCAATGGCATGGCGCCAACCAAAGTAATTCGGATGTTTCAAGGTTTAATGGATTTTATGATATCTAACTAACTACTACGAAGGCACTCAGTATTATTAAAACTACATCTGTTATAATATATGTATATATATTTATGTACTATGATAATTATCAACTGAATCTTGATGTATCGATGGAGATGAACATTTTAAATAAATATTTATGTGACAAATGTTTGTGCGCTGTACGTTAAAGTGGAGGAACGGTTTATAGAAGATGGGAAATAAAGTTAGTTATTACAGGATGTAAAGCAAAATCGAAGCAATTACCAATCTTGTTTGTAACTCGATATAAATATGGCATTATGAAATGTTCTCATCGTCAGAGAGGTTTTCGTCAGCATGTTGTCCTAACTGAGACAAACCAGTAGGTCACAGAGTTGAAATATCTCATTGTAAGCCGTAGTTCATATTCTTCATGAGATTTTTCGTACCAAACTTAAGTTTGCGTAATCGCAGATACCCTGAAGACTTCAAGGAGGTGTGTGCAGGTGTTTAATTAACTCCGCAAAGTGCAGAATAATAGTTACCCAAAAACGAAATAACGAACAACATTATAAACTAAAAAGACGTAAAGTCGAAAACAAATGTAAAAAGAAAATTTTCTACAAAATATTCTCAGTAGAGTTAAATCACACATCTCTCAAACCGTTACACCAATATTTATCATTAGTAAAAACCATAATTTGATGTAATTAAGGACTATTTTCAACCAAATGTGTATGCCCATTTCCTTGCTATAAAACTAAATTTGCTGCTACTGTATGGAGATGCTTGCCCTAAACCGCTAGTTAAAAAACACGAACTTATTCAAAGTCACTTTGCTTCACTCCGCTTCACTGTTGAAGAAAGAAGAAGCATCCAGGGAATGTATAAGGTCATCGGAAGAACCATAGGCTCCACCCATTCCAAGATATCGTCTCTCATGTTAGCAGCTAGATAAATGGTCATCGAAGAGGCTATGTCGTTGAGAAGTAAACTACTCTGAGTTCAAAAAATGAGAACCAGGTATCTCAAGCAGCTCTGATCACAACCGAAAGATTACCTCCGATAGATGAGATAGAAATCATTCAAAACGAAAACAAACTGTTCAAAGTCATTAGAAGACTGTATTATGGGAAATCCCTTGGTATGATCATGGCTTATGATCATCTGGTGTAGTAACAGTACATTCGTTGTGTAACTACACCGACCTCGATAGCAATTTTGCCATAAGAAGATAAGCATTTTGCTATACAAAATATTGGCGATAGAAAAATCATACCCATAATTGTGTGATTTCATTGCTTTTGGAAATTGTGGTTCAAGAAATCCATAGTTTGCAGAAAAACAACACCCTGAATCTCATTTTGAGCTATGGTTTTACAGGCGCATCACGGACACCACATTCCTTCTGCTGTCGCGTCAGGAACAGTGCAGGAAAAAACCGTGTCACTTCAACAAAGTTGTCGACTTCAAAAAGACATCTGATCTAGTAAAGACGTACTCTTGATTCTCCTGAGTGACTGTCCACGTACGCTACTGATCCTACTGGTTCTTCCCATATGAGTATTTTCCGTCAATGGTAAAACAAGTCATATTTCAAGGCAAAATAGCTGAGATTAAAGCTTACTAATCTCGATCAAGAAGGACTATCGTTGCACATTTGAATTTGTATTATCAGCTATATGGGGGGCAAAAACAAAAGATACGCGGAGGTCACTTTCTCATTCAAATAAAGGAACAAGAAGAAGAGGGTATCATCAAAGCGTAAAAAGCTGGAAGAGACAAGCTGACAATACGTACTCGAGGAACACCAATGACAAAAGACTATATGCACGAATAGGAACTTAATCTTTCACTCACTTACACATCCCCAACATAATTTTGAAAATAAACGCCGAGGTATTAATTACAAAGCATTAGCCAGGCACATTAGCTTAAGGATACCTTCAAACCTTCAGAATAGGTCTAAACACAAACTACATTCATTTTCCTAACTTCATAAGGATTAAAAGCTGTTTGAGCCACAGCACTTTTAAGGGGATTCAAACCCTGATCTTTTTCTTTGAAACTAAGACCAGTACCAATAGACTATCATGTCGATCTTTTTCTTGTGTAGTATTCAGGCTTAATGCTATCTAATCTCTGACGTTGTCAACCATGGGTTACACGTGGGTTTTAGTCTTCGTTAACCTTTCTATGTCTTCATCGTTTGTTGCTAGCACTTTGCGCCCTGACCATATTTTGCAGTTACTAATAACTGATCTTTTCATCTGCAATTCACCTTACGTTCCGGAAGATTCCCTGCTTTCCCACTCTCGCTACCATATGGTTGACTAATCTGATTTGTTTTCTCCATCTAGTTTATCGAAATCAACCTTTGCAAATCCAAGCTAAAATCGTACTCTCCTTATCTTCTTTTTGTGCCCAGTTTTAGGAACAATACAAATGCATACTTCAATCTAAATCTATCATGGATACTTTCTTCAGAAATTAACATTTTTCTGATGTAGGCATGAATCTAGGCTGAATCCGCCAATTGCGAGATGATCTTTTGTTTCCACTTAAGAGTTAATAATTTAATAATTGAAAGTCGCTGACAACCTTTAAGTTCCTGTAATTTAGATAAACAAATTGCCAATCGGGTTTCCTTGTGACATACGTCTTGGAAGAATTAATATGGAGATAACTTTTCATTAACCACTCCTTCGCCAGTTGTGTCATTCTTGATCTTGCATTTTGAAAAGGCTAACCGACATAACAAGGGAGTAAACATTATTCGATTTCCTATAAATGTGACTATTCATCATAATACCTTTTATCACATCATGAAAGCCATGAAAGAGAACCACAGACAAAGTACCCTCAGTGAACACCTTTTATCAAATAAAACAGGAGTTTTACACTCGGACTAACATTTTCAGCAAACTGTGTAGTAAATCTCTCGTGTGTTGCAAACGGAGTTTGCGGACATAAATCCTTAATCAACTAGATCGATATATACAACATATAGTGCAAATTATTAAGTACTATTTCAGATCTTCTTTGGAAAGAAATAATTTTCACTGAAGCAATCTGGTACCATTATTGATGAAAAATGAAAAATATAAGGCCTGTATGTTCACTAGACTACTAGAAGTAGCAAATAGAAGTACATCGAAATCATTTCTCCCATAAATCCCTTTCCAAATATCAGGATTCAATATCGACTTCAAGACAGTATGTATTTGTTTTTAAAGTTGGTACAGATATTAAGCAAAATGCAAAAGCAAAACCCACAAAAAGGTAAACATTTACCTTACGTACTTTTGTAACCAGTCGGGGACGCGATTTTTCGTATTTCATTTTCTAACAACTATGCTTGGGAACCACTTTCTGCAAAATCCAAAATGTATCTCATATTTATGTAATTCTGTGTAGGTTTTTACAGATGTTTTCGTTGATATTCGATGCATGAAATCTCTGATAGCCAAGTCAGTTTTCCTTTAAGAATTATCTAAGTACCAGTTACACTAGAAAGATTTAGTACGCTACAAGTTTCAGCTTTCCTTGAGCCCGTTTGATTGATTTAAGCAGTCCACTGTTTGGATGAATAGTTAAGCATACAAAATATGGTTAAAATAGGTTCTTTGAAAAATAAAGATCTCATATTAATGCTTTGAATAATTCAAAATCGTCACAAATGTTCCCTAGATTGCAGTTTGTGGCGATCAATTTTGGCTCCTCCACTTATTTTACACACACTAACAATATATCCAATAAACGAGGTGCTTCCTGACTAAAATATGTCACAGTTAATATTCACTTCAACAGATAAGGCAAAGCCTATGTTATGTATTTCAAACAACATAGAGCTATTCCATAATATTTACCATGTAAGATGAAAATGTATATTTGCCAATGCCACTGTATATTTGGAGCGTCAACCGTTAATCATTTATAATAGGAGCTATTTTACCACAAAACCAGAGGCTTTTCAAAACGAAAGCAGAAATCACCATGCCCAAGACAAACAGGCTTGGTGTGTGGAAATGACATGAAAATGTCGCCTTTTGTCAATAGAAAGAAAACGTTGCAATGAGATAGGATAGTTTTATTACATTTAGCCAGATCGCGGGTAGACGTCGGGCGTCTGGATGAAACATTTGCGAGTATTTTTTTCAGAAACATTATACTAGGTTTAATAATTGTACGTTTGGCTCATAAAATTCTTGTCAGACATTTTCATTTGGCGTCAGTGAATATTGCTGCGCTTCTTCAAACATTGCCACCCTTACTTGAACAATTCCAAGGCTGAAATATGTCAACACAAGAATATATGCGGGAATTAATGGAATAATATTTAGACCTATTCTCATTTTGCATTATACTATGTATTTAGGACATTCTCCATTATAAGACATAAGACGGATTACACATGGCTTGTTATTTCTGTATTTAGGTAAATGAAGAGATTTGACTGCCAGGTTACGTTTCCTTGAAAAAACAAACTTAAAATAATTTTGTATATTTTATAAATACATATCACATTGAAATATGATTGTTTATTAAAGAGGAAGACGACATTTTAAAATTTTTTAACTAGAACAAAGAAACTTCTATGCTGGAGCTCTTTAGAGAAGATTAATGGAAAAACGATAGAATGCAAATATGTATCTATCACCAAGGAAATTTAAAGGATAAAATTCATGAGTTGGTGTCAGAGGAGAAAAAGAATGTTACTGATGAGTCAAAAACTGCACTGAGTTAACTGGGAAAATGTGGAAAATGGTGTTGATGAAAGACATGCAACTGTGGTTTGGTTTCCAGGATAGATGGTGCTAAAAGTAGCAGCTACCAACAGGCACTGTCGTTATTTTGTAATAACAATGATCATAATTTACAAGCCATGCTCGTCCTTTGACGACCATATAAAAGTATACAAAACGTGTAATCGTGTCTTGTGCGTAGAGGCGGCGCCAGGCGCGGCCGATTGGAGAGGAATAGGTGTGAAAAATCTATAAGGACTCACCCCTTTCCCCCAAAATAGCGCCCATTTCGAAAAGTCAAACCCTTTTGTCATTTTCTATGAAGTAGCGTATTTTTGGCTTAGATTCGCATTGTTGCATCGTTCTCCACCTATCATATCCCCTCTTAATTGCAAGAGTTACGAAATTGGTCCTTTCAGGCATTGTAGAGGACACTTCTTTCCCAGTTTCCCCCGTGGTGCCGCTAGTGCTCGTATGCAATCAACATGAAAAAACACCGTGCACTGGTAGCCAGTCAAAGTTTGGGGTAAAAATATAGAGTACTTAATACTAATACTACGTAAAATCTACTACAAAAAGTACCTAAAAACTACTTTTTATACTGATGCAGAGTCAAAATTCGGTTGATTGAATAACATACATTGAATAATATACATTTTCTACAGACTGCCAAATGTAATGGTAAAATCAAAACAAGACACGTTCCAATGGCAAATGAGTGTATGTGACATGAAACAATATGGCTTCTTCTCTGTCATGGACACAACACAATTCTTGATTATGTTTGAAAAGAGGATGCGATTCTGCCATAGGCCAACATTTACTAGAAAATCCAGAATGCGCCAAAATGTGTAAAGACGAGTATTTTCGGATAATTGGCACAGGTAGATCGTCCTTTCATCTAAGTGTATTGGAGTCTGTCTACATTAAAACAACAGAAACAAGAACTCTGTAGGCAGAAAGAGTTCGTTTGTTCACTTGGATTCTTCCAATAATGGTTCGGTTTCTTTCATTTTCTCTTTGTCTTTTTTCTTTTCTTGTTCATGACTGGCTAGTTTATATACATGCTTCCTATAAAATGGTTACCATACTTCCCTTTCTAACGTGTCATACTCTGAAGAGTGTCAGATGTAAAAAGCTTTTAAGTAAGTTTTTATCACAATGTCGTAAATTTTCTATTCAGTTTTCAAGTTCTGTACTACAAAAAGATTGTGAAAGGGAGATTAAAGATTGAAATGCTAGTTTACACTCCTTAGTACCTTACATATGTCACATTTTCGTCCGGTAGGTCTCTCGGAATTATCTATAAAAACAGACCGTAGTTTGTGAACGACGTTCCGGCTCTCATTTAAAAGCTTTCTTTAGCAGGTGTGTGTGCAAGAACTTTGTGTCTCTCGGGTACGAAGGCAGATTTTAAATTTCAAACGTAAGCTTCCCATGCTTGATTTTGAAAGGTTTACATTATAAATAATCATAAAAAGAAGATACTTAACTTTGTGATTATGTAGCAATAGTGAGACTAAAACTTCATTAAGTTCTTTGTAGATTATCTTGATTTAAGTGACTACAAAATCAGTATTTTGGAAATAGTACTTCCCAGGCATCGTACCAACTACCCAGCTGATGCGGGGAAGGAAACTGACTTAATCTCCATGGAAAAAAACCCTGACAAATTTTGAGGGAAGGAATGATACGTTAAAACGTAAAAGCAAAATTAACTCAATAGAGTTTTGTTCTATATACTTTTTATTCATTCAAAAATTGTATCGAAACTGTGTCAATATATTTAGAAGCCATGATCACGGATGATTATGATGACACAAAAGAAATTAGGCCAACTTTAGGAATTGTTAAAAGTGCAATGACACCGTTAACAAATATTTTGAAGGACAGGGGTATATCCGCCGCCACCAAGAAGCGTCTCCTACGTTCATTAGTTTTTAACATAGCTAGCTATGGATCAGAATGCTGGGTACTCACAGAATCAGACACTCATAAAATAACCAGTTTTGAACTGTGGTGTTACCCATGGCCCTTAAGAATTAGCTGGATTACAATAATAAATAATGAACAAGTACTTGAAAGAATAAAAGGTAAAGACAAACAGATAACAGCAATGAATAAAAGGACAATGGCATCTGTAGGACATATTACGAGAAAGAAGAATCTGAAGACAGAAAAGCTAATGGGAGGTGTAGATGGAAAGAGAGACAGAGGGAGACCGATGACAAGGTATACAAATTACATCAAAGAAAATATGGATAGCAGTAAAACGATAGACATATACAGAATGGCACAGGACAGAAAATGTTGGAGAGCCCCAGCGTTTCAGACTGAACTTTCTGTTTGACGATGATACTATTCATTTGAAAGTTAAAATTTTAAAAGTGTTGCCTTGACAAAACAATTACTGTTATTTCGACACAAAAAAATGACGAAACTCAGACTTATAAAAGGCCATGATCAATTACGACGTTTTATAATACTGAGAATACACAAGTATATTACTGTCTCCTTTCTGTAAAAGTTTGACAAATCTACCATTGTCACTAATGTTGGCTCGTCATATTAAAATGAGACTAGAGGACGAAATAGAAATGGACAGTAACACATCAAGTAACAGTTATTCTTCTTTATACTATCAATAAGTATTATCGCAACAAAATTGATTAGATAGTTCCATCTACTATGGAAGTAATGCCCCCGATCTGGGTACTGTATGGCAGTTTAAATATGCTTTCGTTTTGCCGTCTAATTGTAAACCGAATTAAAAAGGAAAGCTGATTGCGTTCCATATCTGTGGACTTCAATTTACACATAATATCTATCACCTGTATGAAGGCTTGTCTACTAAAGAGAACAAAACATTTGATAGCCGACAAAGATATCTGATAGACACTGCAAGACAACTTTTCATGATTATGCACGACTTGCCACTTAAATACACAAATTCTATCTCTTCATTGTTCTAGCAGATATCACTTCAACGGTAAGGCGTACCAAAGCATACACATTATTATTTAGGAAAGAATAGTGCGTAGACTCTTAATATCTCCACACTTTGTTTGCCTACCTTGAAGAGCACAGCATCTAACATTCTATTAAATCTCTAAGACACATTGCTGAAATAGACAATGCTTAGTAGTAGATATGATTATAACTATTGTTATGTTGTATCTTTCTAAGTTAGTTAAGTCAATGATGGTACATAGTGAATCAATAAATGGATAAATTGATAGGTGAGATAGTTTTCACCTGAGATAAAAAGCAAAAGTAAAATCAACTTATCTCTAAAATTTTTGTTGTTTATCTAATAAACAAGCTTCTTATAGGTACGCAAGATTTTTCAAGACTTCTTTACTTGCTTTTTTGGCTTTTCTTCTTTTCATTAACACATGGCTTTAAGCTACATTCATAGCGCAAAGCTCCATCGTGCTTATCGATGTCATTAACCTGACTAAACTGTTTTATTCTTGAATCACTGTCAATTTACAAGAGAACGTTTAGATGACAGCACTTCCATGTTACGTGGGGAGAAATGTTCACCAACAGATAGACTTAAACCAAGACCCACTCAGTCGTGAGTCGATGGTTTACCAACTTTTACCACTACTGTCTTATCATTGAGATCACTTGCTAGATATAGTGACATCATTTTAATGTACTTTAGGTCTATTCTTCATGAAAGTAAAAGACAAAGGTATTTTGAGCCTTTGGCCTACAACTAAATTGCTACATACAATAACTAAACATCTCTTGCAGTTAGTTTTCTGAGCAGTTTCAATACAGTCCTTGCGGATCTGTATTTCTATAATTTTTGAAAATGAAGGTATTCTTCTTATTTTCAATGTAAACCTCTTAGTCTTCCCATAAAACTTTTCTTTTTACAGAGATTTGAACAAAATGGATATTATGCATGTCAAAGAAAGTAACATGTCTAATCTAAGATAAGCAGATTAAATTGACACACGATTGATGGCAATGTGCCACACGTTGTATGTTCCATAACATGGACTTGCAGTAACCTTGAGTTCAGTTACAAGTTATCAAAATATTAAAAAAGTTACTTTATTTCAAGCCAAATATACTTTGGTTCGAATGTTTTAAATATTGGGACTTCTTCAATTGCAAAGTAATAAGCTATGCCGAGTTAATATATCACAAACAAAGTACAAATCTGTAATCGCGTAAATTTTCAGAGGTTCACAACCTGACACTGGTGAGTGTAACTGTTTTCGCTGAAAGTAAAATAATATTTCTATTTTAACCCGGTCATCCATGAGATCGGATCATATAAGCTTCCTTTGCACATGACTATGTTAATGATGTGACTGAATTTCAAAGACTTCTATCATCTTCCTCTTGGTTTAGAAAACAATCTTGCCTTGCTAAGATTTCCGTTTTTAGCTACCCTTTCTTTGATGTTTCGAGTGCATCATAAAACAATTTTTCAGAAATACAATAGAATTTTTGAGTTTGTCAATAAGCACGATCTTCATTTTAATCCCTCAAATTGACTTGCTTTATTAACTTTCATTTCAATTAAACAGTATTTTCAAATCAAATCTACAAGTTTCTATTTACAAGGAACTTATTTTTAGAAGTATGGAGAAAGACAGTTGCTGCTCTTATTGAATAATCTTGACCCGAAGTATCCACTTTTTATCCGAATTTATCATTTTTGATAAGCAGTCACTCAGTCACATGTCCATCGTGTATGGAACGCTCCCCAGGTAAGAGAAATTTCAAGGTTGTTGCTTTTTTGTCGCAACAAAAATACCTGGTAGAAAATTCGAGTATTTATTGGTCGGTTACCCCATACAATTGTCGATTTACAAATTGTTAATTATCTCTATTAAATTGCTATTTATAGATCATACAGCAAAGAAACATGAGAATATAGGAAAGGCACTCATGAAGTGAAAATAAAAGATGGAATAATGAATGTGATGATATACTTAAACACGCCATTCCTCTTTGAAAGCTATTGCCATGAAAATATTGTTGGTCGGGAGCGTA
>JANTCA010026384.1:0-22492 GCA_024741275.1 Chironex yamaguchii | reverse complement strand
TCAATGTAAACAAAAACAAACGTATAAATAAATCAACAAAAAAATAAATATAAATAAATCAAGCCTGTACTTTTTTTGTACCTTATGGCTCTGACGTTAAGAGATTCAACACTCACTAAGAGGATCATGACATCTATGCCACTCTTGACGTCAATATTAATATCATCAATATAACAGAAAAAGGCAAAAAAGGGTTTTCGATGAACAGTTGTCTTGCACTAAAAACATATCAGAAAAAAGTGCTCATAACTGCGGTCCTAACTAACGTTGGTGAAAGGGCATATGGTTAGGAATCACTAGAAATCAGAATGACTGCCGTCTTTATACAAAAATCAAGGTTTCCGACATAACGTTTATCTTCTCAACAGTTTACATGAGTTTCCATATTTAGCTCTAAGAAGTATGTGAATACTGATCTAAAGAAGACGAATCTGTCCTTGAGCAGGCAGCGACCAGAATTTTCTAGGCACAATAATCACTAATAATCATTTTGACTTTATAACCTCAGAAAAGAACAATTTAATCATCTTATTCCAAGCAAGGCAAACAACCAAGGGTAATGGAAGGTATTGGTGAGTGCCATGGGTATTTCCTTAATGCCAAGGACTGTAAGATACGTCGATACGTTTACGTTGATGTGCCAGGCAGGGTATTAAACGACGTTTATCACCCTAGAACAAGACCAGAAAGATCTGATGATTTGCGTTCTACTTAGGTCACAAAACTACAGCTACATATACATGCATAAAACTGCACAAAGATTAGAAGTTTAAAAGACGCTGTAACACAGGACTCGTTCTCTTCTCTTGTTGCGGCTCCTTCAATGGACGTTTTGTAGCGACACAGTGAAGTGAAAACTCAGCAGCTTTCTACGACGCTGTCATATTCCGTTTGCTCTCTGGTGACGACTGGCGATCGAATCCGTTTTGCATGATGAACAATTACTTTTTTATGTAAAATATTTCTACAACTTTATAATTTGCATACGCAAGAACAGAAAACTTCAGTCTCGTTACCGTTCCATTTGCTGTTTGGTAACTAGCTTACTTTTTAATGCACGGCAAATACAGAAAAGATTTTGTGCTCCAATCCGGCAGATCCCGAGTCGCATTTTAGCACAAAGAACGGCAAATACTTAACAGATAGTTTATCTATTCCCTTTGTTTTCCAATCACGTCTATCAAGTAAACTAGTAGTACTACGGCATCGGTTAGTCTTGACACTTGAGTGTTTGTATTGTGTTCTTGATACTATTTTAACGTGTCTTATAGCTCTGGTGTGTTTAGGTATTAGGTATGACTACTTTTTACGCTGAAGCCTTTTTGCAGGGCGATTTGAGCACTGAACGTATTTTTTGTTTTCCTAAGGCAGATTTACTGCATCTTGTCCATTATTTTGAAGTAGAGGTTAAACTTAAAATCATGAAAACACGTCTGATACACGTGTTTTTGAATTGTTTGCATCAACAAGGCATGTTGATGTTAGCTGTTGAGTCAGACGCAGACCCTGCTGGTGATGATATCAGTGATCAACCCTCGTCTATTGAAAGTGAGCAAGTGAATGTCCTGCAAATGAAACTTGAATTAGTGAGAATAGAACTAGAGAATGGAAAGAGCATAGAAAGAGAATGGAAAAAGAATGGAAAGAGAATGGAAAGAGAGTGAAAAGAGAACGGAACATGACTACCATATCGAGCATTTGCGTGTTGAGCATGAGGGCCTCTAGAAAGGCAACTCACATAAGGACGTGTGATTTGATGTATCCAAAAATTCCAGACCAGAAAGAGTACACCATTTTTTTCAACATTTTGAAAACGTTGCGACCAATTTGAAATACCCTAAAAAAGGTTTGCCTCCTCCTTGAACATCGTGGGCTAACCGGCAAGGGACAAGAGGCTTACCCGTCCCTAATTGTCGACCCAAGCTCTGATTATAATACCAAAAAAAGTTAATCTTAAAGTCTAATGAGGTTGTGCCTGAAGCTAACAGATAAAAATCTGGCAGTAAAACAAGCCACGTCATCAAATCTATGTTGAGTTTGAGAGTGACAAGGAAGCCCAAACTTTTCATCGTTGTTTATACAAACATGTCGAGAGTGACTGTTAAAAATTGGTCAACATATCTTAAATTTTGTTAACGTAAGAAAATTAAACTGCTCCTTGGGAAATTGTGCCGACGAATAATCAATAACGCTTTCGCTATCTAATGAAAGCATGCCAGACCATGAAGGGAGAAATCGACTTAGTGAGAAGAGTGACCAGTGGCATTTCCCCAAGTCTCGATCAGAATTCACTGGGAGCCAAACAACCAAACCAATTCCTTTCACCAGTCAGACGGGAATCAAGCATGGGACTGGGCAATGCCAGATTACGTGATGTTCAAACACTTTACATCAAAAAAGAAAAAGGAAAGCCAAAATGGCTTACCAGTCGCCTTTGTCAAGCCGCAACCTAAAGAAGAATCTTCAACGCAAAGTTAAAACCATAAACCCATCACTCCTCTCGAAATTTTGCCTTCATATCTAAAGATTATTTGTCCATGGGCCATGTGCATCTTCCCGATTATTCCGAATCATAGCAGCCACTTGTAATCCCTACGGTCACTGGTTGCTTAAGGGAAGAGAATGTTGGTGAAAGGTACTGAGGGGAGTTATTCTGACCTGTGGCTATGCGAATGGCACTGCAGATGTTGAAATTGTACCTAAATTACTTGAAGAAGGTGCTTGGTAATGACATAGCAGGTGTAAGATTGTACAAAGATGACACTCCGACCAGTGGAATCAAATGATAACAAAAAAATAAGATGATGAGTTCTGCTGGCTTTTTTCATCTTGTGTAACTACAAGGTCACAACATCGATTTCAAAGTGGGTGTAATAATGACTCATACATTTAGACGACACATTCCTATCTCTTGGCAATAGAGTTGAAGCAGTTGATGACTCATCCTCAGGTAACTGTGTCACAGACAGCCGTATCCATTACAAGTCGAATATAGAAACTAGCGATAACACAAAACCTTGTAAACTAATACCTGACTAACAAAGCTCCCTTATTAGAAAGTAAGAAATCACCCTGTCTGTTACTACCTGTAATCTGGTCTTTTAACGAGGAAATAGGGACCTGCAAGTACCAGCAGACCAAGACTGGTCTGTTGTTTATTAAGTTCAAAGAAATGAGATTATTAAGCCTGCACATGAAATCCTCTTAATTGGGCATTAAGTAGTTCACACAACTAAAGATCGAATCTTTCGACATTTCTATAAGATGTAGCGACATTCTGCAAAACATGCCACGTGTTTAATGTCGTCTGTAAAACCAGTCAGGGTATTCCAATTGCCCCACTTCATCCAATACCGGCAATTGCTGAGCCTTTGAAGCGAGCAATAATTGACTGCATTGGACCTCTTCCCAAAACAAAAAGATGAAATAGCTATCGTTGACGATCATGTGTACAGGCAAACGTTGCCCACAGGCAATTCCCTTGAAAATTCTCTAACTACAAAGAAAAAACAGTATGATAAAAAGGCATGTGAATAACTCAGAAGAATTTTATTGACTCAATGATAAATCATCTCGTCTGACTCCAGATCAGCGCGAAGATCTCAAGGAATCAATTTCCGAATCCGAGTGCCTGTTTTCGGATGTCCCCAGTAAAACATCATTTCCTATTCATGATGTAGTCTTTGATTCATCAAACAACATCCGTATAGTATAAACCCAAATAAATTGGAGCAGGCTAAGACTTTTGTAGCAAAAAAATATATATTAATGTAGGAGAAAAAGCACCCAAGCTGGCCCCTAGCAAATACATATTGACAATCTTAGTTACGCCAGTTGAGTTATACTCATTAAACAAGGTTTCAGCCAATGTATTCATTGTAGAAAGTGCTGCAGTATTACGGGCACTTTCCTAGACGAATATTCTTACCAGTTTTTCTTCTTCTTGCTTTCTTTTCTTCTCGTCTAACTCTTTTTTCTTTCGTTCTCTTTCTCGAGCTCGTTCCTCCATTGCTGCAAATAAAAACCGGCAAATTCATATTTAAATTAGTAACCCAAGATTAATAAAAAAGAAGAGGAATGGCTTCAAAGGGGACCAATCCCAAAGGAAAACGTGTATCGGTTTTAAATCCATACTTTCTGAGAAACTTGTGTAAAACAACATATCGATCACAGCTTTTAACAGTAAACATGTCTAGCACTGTAGTCATTTCTAAACGTTCGTGCAAGTTCAAGTCCTTTGAAAATTGATCTTTTACAACTTAGCGTCCCTTTCCACAGCAATTGGTCTGATTATGAAGGAACAAAGGAGAGATGTGGTACAAGTTGTTTTCAGTAAGCAATATCTTACTTGATGAGTGGCTTGTCGAGAGGTCTTTAGATCAGTTCATAACTTCATTTCTGGGGAGGTATTCACTGATTAGCTACAAATTAAGTGAAACATTTGCTACGTTTGCTACATGTATAGCTTGAGGTTCCAGTATATCTTCATCAATGAAGTGAGCATTGATGCAAAGGGTATTCATCACCATAATATTATCTGTCTTCTCACGCAGAATTGAGGAATGTCGTCCGTTTTATCTTTTCAACACAACCAATGGTCTCCAATAGCAAAATATTTTGTATGTCGCACTGCCTGCTTGTAGTTCGTACCGCTCATTGTTTATAAATTGGTTGCAATATACGCAAAGTCTCCATTATCTAGTCCAAAAGACCTAAATTGCAGGTAATTGCAGTGTTAAATTTTCTCTTTATCCATGGATGGGAAGAAATAGCTACTGGTCGACTTATTTCAATAGCTTGGGCATTGCAAATATGTTGAGATGACTGAGTATGCGAAATCAATTCGATTTTACTGACGAAAGTATTGCAAATCTTGACAAAGGAAGACCATTACACCCTTTTCACATCCTTTTTACTTTCTTTGTTCCTCTGTTAGTTAAATATCTTTGCCTCAAACCTGATAACCTGCGAGTCGCCATTTTACTGTCCTCACTTACGTTTCCAGCTACCTCTAATGATAACGTAAAACTTCCCATTTCCTTCTACGGTATCTTCTTGTAGTTTTTCAGCTTCACCTACAATAGGTTTTTCGCTATTTAATTACAAAGATTTCATAGTTGCAGTATTTGAGCTACATTTTAACATATTTCCTGTGTTATCCAAAACACTACACTCTTCTTTACTCAAGTTTAAATATTAGCAAGCATTCCTTGATAGGGATTTCTTACCGTGAGGAACAAGATAATAATATTAAAGTCTGTGACAAAAACGCAGTGCCCCGTAGACCTCTTCGTAACAAGAATTGACAGCTTTTTACTATTACAAAATTTAAAAACAATGCTTATCGGGTCACACAGTTTCGTCAGAATTTAGTTGCGGACAACAATGCTGGGTGTGTAGCTTGAATTAGGATAAAAAATTGACAAAGAAAAAAACGAACTAAATTTTAGGCCTGGAAAAACAAAAAAGAAAATTCAAAGGAAACAAACGCCAGAAGCAGAAAAGGTAAAAGAATTCTGGAACTGACGAGGACTAGTTAAACCATCGGAGTGAAACAAGCAACATGTATATAGATATCCGTATAAGGTTTAGCATTCACTAACAACCTTTGCAATCATCCAAGTCGTATTTTTTGCCCATACAATACCACTCTAATACAGGGAAGCATCTGTTTAAGTCCTAGTGGCATCAAGGGCAGTAATGATCTTTTTACAGTTATTACCACACTTACGTCTACATTCCATTGTAGTATTCCGGGGTTTGCATAAGGCAGAAAGAACTGAACCAATGTAGCTAGTACGAATATATTGTGTCATTCGACTTCTTCCACTCTTCTACTACACCCTTGATGGGACATTCTCATAACACCACCGTCAACTTTAAAAATGAATGGATTTGACGTCAGGACAAAGCAGAGAACCTTACTACCGTATTTCTTAAAACGAATTAAGAGAGAGACGGTTGAATGTTCGTAAGAGCATCAAATAAAGGAACACGATTCCTCAAAGGATTGATCATTACGATGCATGTACAAGGTATGGAAAGAAAAAACATTATACAATTTTTCTCTCCAATAGTTACCAATATACGTAATTACAAAGTGTGTGCTTCTCTGCTCATCGTTCCGGTACTCATGCTGCAGCTTAACAAGGGCGATAACTGATGCAGTATTCACTTCCAACTTAAAACAGGTCTATGATTATCTCCCATTTCATCTTATTATGGGAGCCTGCTCATAATTCTCTTTAATCTATCTTTACATCCGTATCAGGGTCGATGATCAACATTCTACTAGCTTGACTATCAAAACGTAATAGAGTTAGAATGTGTTTCCTTTGAGTTGCCAAGTCGGAGTGAATAATTCCTACATGCGTCAGTCAGCTGTACATTCACATTCCTGTCACAGACGAGATGGCGTTATGAGGAAAACGTAATAGCCAGACTCGTGGCTGTGTTGCAAGAATTTTGCTGAAAAACCATCTAATCCAAGTGCTTTTCGTGCTTTACGTAATTTGATAGCATGTTTATTTTAGATAGCAATGAAGGACGTTCTTGTTCTTGGTCGATTGTGGAAGAGTGATCGGTTCATTGTTGTCTTGTTTGCTAAACAGTTTTACGGTGTTGCCTCCATCACTAGAATAGCTAATCAACTCCTTTACAGTGCATCCATTCATGTTTATATATTTGGTTCATTTAGCTTGACAGCCATGTTTAGACATGCTGCTTTTTTGTTGTAAATAAAGTTCATTTCTACATCAGTATTCATTATTCAGCTTCTTCTTCCTGTTCGCAAGCGCATTTTCTGTGAATTTTGTAGCAAAGCTCTTGCACTCAGCTTTGTTTAGTTCGTTCAGTGCTTGCCTTTCTTTTCACAGGCTAAAGATTTCTCGTTCCTTTCACTTTTTCTTGATTACACAGCTCCGTCATCCCATTGATACTTCTCCCTTAAGTTCTCCGGTTCTTTGTTTACTCTGACTACCGTGTTTTAGAAATATTTGCTCCCAAACCTACCATCAACGTCACTTCTTCGTCTAGATTACAAAGCACTGAAAGTCATAACTTTGGGTCTAGTATAGTTTTGGTTCAATAGGAGTTTTAGAAATCATAATTAATAACTTCGTTGTGACATCTACCAAACTATCTAGTCCTCTACTATGGACGACAAATGTACGTTTCTTTAATGGAAATTCCCATTCCTCGTCTGCCGGAAAACACTTAAGCCTATTATGTCCATATGTACTCGATACCCATTTCCAAAAGCAGTGTGAGTCAAATTACCAAAATCTGGTATTTTTAAGGTCCTTTGACTACACACTTTCGTCTTTGGCCCCCAGTTTCATTTTAACTACTTTTTGACCTCCTCATAGAATATTCGAAAATTTGTTTAGCCCAAAAATTGTCAAATGAGTAATTTCACAAAACGCTGTGTTTAAGTAACAAAACTTAGACTACAGAGTAACAATGAAAGCAAATTCCTAAGAAAGAAAGTGATCTTACCAAGTCTAAGTGGTTTGGTCAGTGGGCGAACTGATCTCTCGTCATTTTTCCTTGCACTAAGGGGTGTCTTCAATTTAATCCCTCCAGTACTTGATTCGCCACCTTCCGAAGTCTCCCGACAGTCCGAAACTTCCCTTAAATGTAGAGCTGGATTACATACATTATTGACGCCTGCACATGCCAGCTTCACACCGTGGTCAATACTCTCTACGAAGTTTGCGACTGCATTTTTTTCGGCTGCTAAAGTTGGGTGGGATGAAAGAATCCTTAGTGCTCGAGTCGCTACTGCTGATTGCCTTTTTTTACTATGGCTTTTTTTCTCGTTCTGCTGAATCTCACTACAAGTTGTTGGTTTTGTTTCTTCCATCAAATCTATATGACTGCTCTCGGATCGATTGCTCAGTGGCTGCCAGGCAAGGTGAATTCTATTTTCAGGTGGGTGACTAGTTGTCTTCAGTGATCTCACGTCTGATCTTCCTTGATTACTAAGTGCAGCACGTTCTGACTGAAAAATGTTATTCTGTCAAATTGAGAATCAAAATAAAACATTCACAGGGGTTTTCACGGTTAACAAGGAAGCTGGCTATCTGAACGAATATACATAATATACGTACACATATTATCGCTATCTGTTACGACACAAGGACCTCGGCCTGGTACCAAAGAAAATCTAACAACATTACTATCAGACTTAAGTGAATTTGATTCATTTTTATGTTTATGAACACTTGGCATTACGATAATAAAATATTCCATTACTCACTCAACCATGTGAACAATTTAGACATGGTATTTGGAATCCTAAAGCAATGAACACGTGGTATCCTACAGTAGGTTTGCTTATACTTCAAGTGTACTCAAACGGATATTTTGAAATGTAAGTCACGTTCTCGCCAGTTATCGTTACCCAGAGATCTGTCGAGTGTCAATCCTCGTCTACTTCAATCAGGTTTATTATCTGGATGAAATAATGCATTTTCTCAGAACACGCTTTAAACCCTGTTTTATAATAACATGATCCTAACAAATAAACATATACACGTACCATAGCGTGCTCTATCGACTCTTTTTTGACACGCAACTTTTCTGCCTCCAAAGCGTCGAGGAACGCAGCCATTTTCTGTTTCTTCTTGTTTTCTTCTTCTCTCAGCGTTCTCTTTGTTTTTCTCTTTACGATCCACAATTGCCACGCAAGAAGAGACTTGCGGAGAAGAATCAAGCAGTAGTGTTGATGTGCCATTTGCTCTTTTCTGGAACAAAATAGGAAAAACAATGAACATAACAAAAGTCCATAGATAAAAAATAAGTGAATAAATTAGCACGTTTTGACATTCCGACTGAGAGAAGGATCCAGAGAAGATTTACAATGATCAGAGTATGAATTTAACTCTAAAAGTGTGTACCTCTGTGTGCTTGTTGTGTGTAAAATACTGTTAAATCTTTTATTCCCTTAACTAACATCGTAAATATGTTTGTTTGTCTGTCAAAAGTGTGTTTGATTGTAGGTAGCTATAACACTTGTGTAATACAATAACTGTAGACATGCACAAAACACACAAGCAGAGACACAGACAGAAAGAAAGAGAGACACACGCAGGCTCGTTGTGTTAAGTGTACAGTTGTAAATTACTTAATCACTTAGTTTTGGGTACAAGAACAAAACAACGGAAGTTATCAACGTAAAAGAGTAACGTAATTTAACTTAACATAACAGCCAAGAAGTTATTTGTCGAAAAGTCAATTTCTGACACTACAATTAATCCAGGGGGTAGTGGGATCTCACAATTACATTGGAATTATGCAGCAACTGTGGAAAGTGGCAGTATATGTTTACAAATTAAAAAGCTAAACCTGGCAAAAATACATTATAATAATTGTAAAACATCGGTAATTATAAATAGATAAATAATAATCACGACTGTTCTGATAAGCAGAAAGAAGCCTAACACGTTGAGATTATTTGCAATTTCTAACATCTAACTTAGGCAAAGGTATTGGATAGGCATGGTATGTGACAACTATTTTACTTAATTGCAAACGAAGACTCTAGTGCAACAAATAGGGTGCGAATTCTCAAGAAATACTCTGTGTTCTAGCAACAACTTCATTGAGAGTGTAGCTGATTTCCATGCCATGGTTTGGGAATGCATAAGAGAATACGTAGTACATTTTCGTATCTATTGCTTTGAGCAATGGTGAGTGGGATTTGAAATAACATCCTTTTGCTTCTAAGTTTGCTTTTTCAATATACTCACAGAAAAATTTCGTCGTAGATTGAGTTCAGGGCTCACAAATAGCCTATGGCTTTAAAAACCAGTGCAACCCTCGTCCTTCCTCTCGATGTGACAACAACTAGTGATTTGTTGCACCTGGAGTGTGGGAGAGTTGGTAAATCTTCTCATCCATGTCTGGAAGTGGATTTAAACCATGATCCTCAAACTCAAGGTCTTTGAACCCTAGGTCGTGCACTTCTAACGACTTGACAATGCACGCAGATTCCAAATTCGTTGCTTTGTCAAGAAGATCATGTAGCATGTTTGGGTCCTAGGTCATTCTGTTACAGGTTTTTAAAACTTTAAGAGTGATAACGTATTACTAGTGCAAAGGTTAGGTGCATTAATAGCTAAATCGTGTGTAATGTCCGTTATAATCTCATTATTTCCTGAAGCAAATTTTAAAATACGTTTTTCAGTTCTGTCTAGCAAATGTAACTTTAAAATTGTCTAATTTTTTTCAGCTGTAGTTTCTATGCATCAGATGATCTGCTGACTGGTTATGGAGGTTTAGATTAACTTTCATGTTGAACTATTCTTAATTCAATATTACTTCTGTACATCCATACTCATTGCCAAAAGACCTGGTACACCTTGCTGTTTACTCCCAGATAGAGTCTCTCCTTGCGGCAACTAAACGGATCGCAATGATACTCATAGTACATTATCATACACTAACAAATAAAAATACACTTGCTGGAAGTGAGCAGCATGCAGAGCAAATCAGGACGTGTGATGGTTGTGGTGGTCATACGGTGGTTTTAGGTTTGTAATTCATACGTGTACGAGGAACTTTTTCGAAGAAAAACAAAGGACATTAAAGCATAGAGACAAAGGACTTCGAAGCAGAGGGACAAAAGAAATCTTAGCAGAAAGACCAAGGACTTCATTGCAGACAGACCAAGGAATTCTTAACAGAATGATCAAGGATTTCGCAACAGAGAGAAAAAATAGCTCGAAGCAGAAAGACTAAGGAAATTTTAGCAGAAATACCAAGGACTTCATAGCAGGCCGACCAATGACTTTTTAACAGAAAGACCAAAGACTTTACAGAAGAAGGACAAAAGCCTTCATAATTTTAAACTTGGAGTATATATTGTTGACAACCCTAAGACACTACAGAAAAGTACTCATGCGGGAACATATTTATCAAATGAAGAAAAACTTTCTATCTGCTTCCTTTACGGGATGCAAACCAAGCGTACTAACATAATAATCTAAGACCCCGCATATAAGCCCCCTTGTATTAACCCCCGCGCTTATAAACTCTTTCAAACCCTAATAAGAAAACGAATCCATAACGAGTCCGACCAGCGTATACATCCAAATCTGGAAAATGACGGAGCAGAAAAAACAATAAATCATCCCTTTGATTTTTAAGTTATTACCTCAACCAAGGAACTATTGTTTTCAGTGGCGGTCATTTGTCTGTTTGTGTATCTGTCAGCAGGATTACGCAAAAACTACTACATGGATCCTCATGGAAAAAAATTTGATGATCAGTCTTGATCCAAGTTAGATCTCATTAAAGTTTGGGATCGATCCAACCACCGTCTGGATATCCAGTCACTATATTTGGCAATGATATCTTCATGAAAGTGATTATCAAGGAAATAATCGTGAGGAAACCCCCTGTCGTTTGAATAATCATACTGGCTTGGCGGAGGTTGCGCTCTCGGAGTGCTTCTAGTTTACCTTGCATTAACATGAAATTTTAATCTCCCACCCGTGTAAAAGGTAAATGCGATAAATAAGATTGTTATAATCAAAGGTATGGCATTGTTAAGGACGAAGATATGGGAAGAAGTTTGCATGTTACAAACGTGGGCCCTTAAAAATACCATATATCGTTAGTGTTGAACATCATCATGGTTTTGGGAATCTCAATGCAAAAACCAGGCATACACTTCTTTCCCTTGACTGGCTTTCGTGTCATTTTACATATTGTCGACACATGTTTTCTTAGTGTGTATTTGAAAAATGTTTTGTGTTTTCGGAATGTTTTGTTTACTCACTGATGTGGGTTGAGGCTTGAATATGACTACGGCAAATGAGTATATTATATCAAATTACCATTGCGAATAATTGCATCTACATTAAAAGTCATGAACTACTCATCACTCATCTATTTTTCACTAGTAAGTATGCCCCCGCACAGCCGCGCATAACCTACCCCCCCCCCCCCGGCAAAAAAGTCAATTAGAGACCAGACCTTTGAAACGCTATCTGATGGACGTATACACAGGGTTTGACGGTATTTACCTCGTGCACCATTGATGAATTGAGTTCACCCCAATTAACTTCTATGTACAAATGTACAACATGACAACCATTCTGCTCCACACGGTTATTCCTGCCAACTAAAGGCCCTAAACTGCGTGGCAGTTGCAGTAAATTAGATTTCATTCTCGGCTGAATCCCTTAGAAAAGTTGGTGGCAATTATTTCTTGACAACACGAAACAAATCTACTAACGCATTACCATGAGTATTACCTGTACTTTTCTTTCATGGCCAATGTTATCGCCTGCGCTTCATGATTAGATCGCACATACGCGATGTACGACTTCCATGCATTCCACGCTCGGAGTTTACATTTCCAATCAGACATTGCTCTAGCTTTGCCTAGTTGCACCCTTCTGTGTAGTATGACGGAATGCCATTGTGAAAAGTACTTATGCTTCAGCTAAAAGGTTAATAATGGAAAACTTGCACTATATGATAATAAATTACTTTATTAACTACGATATCTAAAATAAAACATGACCCCAATAACAAAGAAAAATTTTCCGCACTTCCGGGTATTAGATGAGTACGATTTCCACCAGTTATATCTTACGCTACTTCAAATTCGCGCTCACTGGTGACTGAACCGGATGGGGGTAACAAACACTTCTTAGCCCAGGCCGCCAGATGCGGTCATTCAATTACCCCTATTTTCCAATTCGATAATGGATCTCAGTCCGAATTACACTCATCGACCGAACACCAATCAGATTTACGTCGGAGTTGGGGTTGGATAGGCTTTTTCCGACTGGGGTCGTGTCAGGGTCAGGGCTCTGGCCTAACGCTAGTTTACATCGATTGTAAATGATGGTGCAATATAAACACTGGCACGAAAAATGACTCTGAGCACCGTCTTGGATCGCAAGTTTAAATACTTGACTAAGGAGGCCTTGGTACAAACTCTTATACATTCACTTGAACGTTTTAGAGCCTCTATGGTCTTTAGGATAAGACGATGCATTTACATGCCAAAACGCGGGGTTTTGGATATCCCCCGCCACAAGCAAAGACCATTACCGAAGGTAGACAACGGCACCCCACTCTAATAAAGCCATCACCTTTACGTATTTTCCATACTCCTGGCATTTATATTCAGTTACACTTGATCATGACTACGATTCTCAAAAGAATTGTAATAGATATAGTATTTCTCTATAATTTAATCTCCTTGAAATCTACCCTTTGTTACGCATGGCGGGTTTTGATAACATAAAGAAATTTTGCCAAACTGCAACCAACTTAAAAAAAGCATTTTCTAACGACCATGAATTCAAAAAATGGACTCAATTCCACCGTTAGGTGGAGAAGATTCTATTGTGTAGCCCTATCTTGTACAAAATCATATGACGGCATTGTATAATTCATAACAGAAAGCCGACATGGGATACTAAGTGCAAACCGAGAGTAGCCAGCTGGGAATGAACAATCAAGGAAAACCAGCGTTAAAGTTAGAATCAGTGCAGCAAAATCACTAAAAATAACAAAAGAAAAAAAATCACGGCTTTGGACCTAACCTACGTCCAATTAAATTTATTCTAACAGCCCTGTCTCTTCATTGGCATAAAAGGAACATTGATTTTCAAAGATGAAAGTATAATATAACAAACTTTATAAGAAAGCAATAAACATTAAAGCTATACCTTTTGCATATCTAATTCCTTTGCTATCGTTTTCTCTTCCAAGTCAATTAAGATTTCTTTTCTCATTTTGGTATCTAACTCTTTTCGTTTTTCAAGTCTTTTACGTACAGCGTTCTTTTCAATATTCTCTTCCTTCTCTATTTCCTCTTTCACCTTCTGCAGTACCATCCTTTTTCTAAACACATCAAAATAAGACAAATAATAAAAAAACTAACGGACACTCCTAAAAGGATTGGATTCACGGAAGATGACACGAAAAGCAGTCCAAACAGTAGTTCCTTACAGAAAGGAGAAAGCATATTTTCGGGGACTTCTAAGGTTGTCGTAAACAGCGTATGAGCCTAGAACCTTTTTGTTATGGTATAAATACTGTCATTAAACACCATAATCTAAAATTACTTACATCTGGCTAAAAAGACCCCAGGTTTGAAATATTCAAATACTACCTTGCCAATTCTTCGTTTGCCTTTCTTCTTTCGTCTTCCATTTCCTTTCTGATTCGCGTCATTTCTTTCTGCATTAAAACCTCATCCCGTTCGGCTTTTAATCGTTTTTCTTTTTCTTCTTTCATAACAATTTCATTAGCTAACCGCTCAACTTCTTTCTCTTCCTGTTGTTTTCTTCTTGACCTATCTGTTTCGATTTTTCTGGTTTGGCTTCTTTCTTTCACCTATGAAATGGGGAAAGCATAGGCAACTTTACTACAACGGAAACAGAAATCGCATAAATCACCACATGAGAGACCCAAAATACTTTAAAATAACACTGCTTTGTTTCCTTTGCTTGTCCAAAGGAAAACAGTTATTTTAAACAGACCAGATGTTGTCAAACCCAAGTGACGAAAAAAAACAAGGCACACCGAAGAATAAAAGCCATAAATAATTAGGTCCACGTAAATATTTGATGTGATGAATACTTTGGGAAATTTTCAAAACATCGTAAAAACAATGAAAAGCAGGATTCTCATAAGCAAGAATTTTTGAGACTCTCTAAAACGTATTCGACGATTCCGTGGAAACGAGTATAAGATCAATAAAGCGTCCAACGTCCAGAGTCTTTCTGTCTAAGACAGGCATTTAGATATTGTAAAGGAAGAGTCATTATGTACAGAAAACGGCAAAAGTGAAACACGGTCTTCTCATTGCCTTCTAGGATTTATGCCAATTAATTTAGAAAATGTCAAAATTTCAAATACGCACCAAAATTATTTATGAAAATAACACACCGAGTTAGAAAATTCAGAAAAAAATTTGGTCCGATACGGCAGCTAACACTTTGGGCAAGGCATACAGAACATTTTAAAAAGTTTTCCACCTGCTTATGGCTAATGCTACTTTCACGGTACGAACCTACTTCTTGCTCATCGAGGTTATGAACCTACCTCGCTTATTTTACATGGAAATATGATCATTTCTATTTTATCAAGGGAAAAGTTAAATGGCAGTTTTTTAAGAGAGAAAATTCTATTAGTACGTGGGTTGTGTTGTCGCTGCAAACGGAAAATCTGCAGCCGGTTCTATATTACGAGAACGAGGATCCATCACTTGCCATCAATTGCACAATTGGTACTAGTTATCGAACATTGTCTTAACCTACCTATTTGGAAGACCAAATGAGCACAAGACAGCACCATCTGCCAGCCTTAATACTAGTATCTCAATTATGACTATTTCCTCTGTCTTGCGACATTCCTAATAGATCAAAATTATGTCAAGACAAAGAGTACGAGACAGCAGCTGGTGGCAAAATTACTTCTAACTCACATTCAGCACAGAGAAAATTAAAATTTTGAGTTTTTTGGGAAGAGAACGATTCAGCAGCTGGCAGTAGCTATAGACCACCTGGGTTCTCCTTGAAAACTACGCCTAGCAACTATAATTGGCGGAAACACGTTAGGTCTTGTTGTGTTCAGTCTTGAAGCGCTAGTAGAACTGGGGCTGTTTAAGGCAAAAATAATGGGCGACGAAGATGTTATTGTTGCGCACACAAATCTAAACAAGGTAAGGAGTTGAATAAAGGGCCACGTTATTCCTGATACTGCAAAGAAAAAAGGATTGGCGAGGTACCTTAATGCACGAAATTAAAGCTGTAAATTAATTAGCGTGCATTTGCCTTCATCAGTATTAATTCACTTAGCGTTATTTTTTGTGCGGAGTTAATTATGAGAACGTTAACTTGAACACTTTTTCTAAAGAATATCCTTAAGACTTGGCTTTAAAGTAAACCTGGTAACGGAACATAAAGAGGTATGAGAATTATCCACATCATACAAGCATAAGAAGTCTTGAAAACCAAATCATATAAACCATGTCATTAATGTCTTTCGTCCACATTATCTTCATCATTCACACCTGACTCTTGCAAGATTTCCTTCGATTTGCAAAGTTACTGTTTCCAGTTTTGCTTTAAGCACAGACATTCTCTCAGTGTCGTCCAACACTACTGACGTATAAATTTACTATTTCTAATCTTCTTTCCAACAATGGTGAGTCTGTAAGTTCATTATCTTTTACCTCCTTTGTAACTACTGCACCATGACGCAAAACATATCACATGCACCGCGACATTTCTAAGGGCACATGGCCAACGGTCGACGGTGACAACTTTTTCCACCAATAGCAACTGTATTTCATTGTACTGATTGCGACCTTTCAAAAGAGCAAGCATACGTTTGCTTACGCGATTTGGTGTATCAAGGATAAAGAACCTCTTGTCATCATCTACTAACAAAGTTTATTTTATTCTAGTTCTATCTGTTGTTTGTCCTCTTTATTCCTTGCGTAGAGCGATAAAATTTACAGCACTTATGCGACAGGAAACAAATTGCTTGCAGATTTAAACCGACGAAACCTTCTGGCAGGTTTGGCAAGCTCGTCTTTCTTCATGTGTGCCATCGGGCTAACCAAGGTCATTGGATCTGATGGTAGTATATTCATTATACAAGCTATGAAGTGCACCAGAAAGTCTTGCTTTTCACTAACGTACAGTTCGAAAACATGTTGACCTAGAATTGACCCCCGAGGAATCCCAAAGTTATACTTATTTGCTCAGGTGCATACCTCGATTAATTCCAGGAACTCTTGTTATTGATTATATACAATGCTGTTCAGTAAAACAGAAACAAAAGATTGTTTTTAAGTTATTTCTTTCACACCTTTACACCACATTTGAGGATTGGAAACGTGCTACATATTTTCAACGGATCATAAAATATTCCACTTCATTGGTGAATTGTAAATAATAGCCCATGGCTATGACAAGATGGAGTAATATGTAACCACGGCCACAAGTACCCTTTTATTTGCCACATTCGTAAATGTCACATTGATATCACCTTTCGAAAGATAAGTGATATCATTTAATACAAAACTGGAAATAAGGGGACAGCTAGTACCAGAGATAGCATGCTACCTAAAATTAGTTTACAACAATACCATTACAATAACAATGCAGCTATCATCGTGGAATAATACAAGTTCTTGTTCGGAGTGGACAATCGGTAAAAAGAGCAACAAAAATCTTACCTATCTAACTCCATAATAAGCTAATATTATCATAATAAGAGACGGTGAAAGCAAACCTGTTTGTGGCGAATATCCATCGTTGGTCTTGGATCCTTTACTAGCTTCTCGACTGAACTAAAACCAAGGTCACTGAAGACGCGTTGACCCACATAATCTTTCTGCATAAGCTCGCTAAGAACACTTTCCACAGCAACGTCATCATCAATGTCTTCAGAATATAAAAAACTATCCTTTTTTTCCAAAACAGCTGAAAATTAATCCGTATGGTGATAACGTTAATAACGGAACTATTCTTTCTAAATGTACAAAACACTGCTTCCTATAAACTGATTTACTATAATAACGAGAACTTAACGAATGTACAGAGATGGGAGTTATGTAATCAAAATTTGATTCAGATCTCATTATCTTAAAATAAAATACCTTAAATGTACATTCTGTACGTACTTTGAAGAGGTATACTAAAGAATAGCTGTAAGTATGAATACTAGTTGTTCTGCTTCTGGAACGTTCATGCCACGTTTTTCTTCACAACACATTTCTTGATCGTACTTTTAGATACTTTTAGATATTCTCGACGTAGTTGATAAAGCTATTCTGTTATTCTCTTGTAGAATATTTGTATACACCTGATCTTGCAAACAACATAACTAATGAGGCTTTTCTGACTCTTCGAGAGTGTAAACGGAAGATTTAAAGAGACGTCAATGATAAGGTATTAGACGTAAAAACGTGTCGCCAAAAGACCACTTCTGTCAAATCAGTTGATACTCGCTCAATGAGTGCTTCTTACCTGGCAATTTTTAAAGCCATGCAGAGTAACTCGACTTTGCACAGCATTACAGAGAAAGAAACAAAGTGGAGGGATATTCCAGGATCAGAATCACCGTCTATGGAACAGGCATCAAATTATACAGCCACGTGAAACGAGTTAACACTGTACATAGATCTAACCATTCTTGTGTCAATTCTTTGTAGATCAGAGGTCTCCCTTAATTAAAGACCCATTCCACAGAACATAGCACCACACATAAACCTATGACAGAGTCTACTTTAGCCCCTCATGACAAATATGCGACCGGTTAAAAAAGGCAAAAACTCCTTTGACTTACTCCACCTACACTTATTCCTAACGATAACACTGTAATGTTCACCTTTTTTGGTACCTATTGTGTAATCAAGGTAATACAATTGTTCAACAGTATCTAACAACTGCACATCACAGCCAACTACAGCAATAAGAATAAAACGTGAATACAGATGCTAATAAAGTTCAGAAAAGCTGGCCATAACATGCTTTTACACTTCAACAAGAACACGGAGTAACTCCCACTTCCGTTATTCAATGTATAACTGAAGGACAGAAATTCATGAAAGCAGTGCCCCATCAGAAAACTACATGCCTATCTCAGTGGTAGACATTTTGTGGATAATTAAGGAGGGGACAAACGTTTAATGGTCATGCTTTTCAAACATGGGTCAAATCCTTTAATGTGTATTCAATGTCATGTCACGTCATTCCCATAGTCCTTGGACCGTTGGGGCACTTTGATGACTGCACGATTCTCCACCATTTCTTTTGATCAATGGTTTCTCTGACGCAAGACACGATAGTCTTTCCAGTCCACTCTGCTATGTTGCTTGGATGTCTATAGTCTACCTCGAGTACGTTTCCCTCGGACTTGACCATGCATATCTCTGTGTACAAGAGTGCCTGCTTATCTTGTAACATGACCAAACCATTGCAACTTCCTTCGACGTACAATCTCTATAAACAGATCGTATACTCCGATTCAGGGCCACCAAGAGCTAGGACAGGCCCCGGGGCAGCTAACAAAAACAGCCCCCTTTTGAACTTTTTTAATTTTCAAACAAGATATTGGGACTAAGTCAACTGTGCTAAAGCTAAAGAAAGCAAACAGTAGGTAATTACAGCATAAGTTTAAGTCTTCACTTTGATATCATTACAAAATATGGCAGTTGCCCCGGCTACCCCCTCTTGGCGGCACTGCTCTGGTTACGCTTGGCTGCGATGTTTAACTTCGTCACTGAGAACGCAATCTTACAAAGTTGTTCCCAGAAGACGTCTAAAACATCGCATCTCAAAAGCACTGATACTTTTTGTAGTTTTAGCATTGTGGGTCCATGTTTTCAAATCCGTACAATGCAATATAGGTGATCAGTGATCTTAATAATTCGACCTTCATCTGGGGACATATATTTTTGATCACAAAATTTAGCATTCATTATAAAAAATGCACTACCGTTACATTATACCGTACCACATTGTTTCATTAAAAATGCTATTTTGAAAATCATCACATTGCCTGAAATGTACCATCAAAAACTTTGGCCCAATTGTGCCTGTCAGGTTTATGTCAAAATAGTACACAAAGAATGTTTTAAAACTTGTCTTCCATTGGCAGACATGCAACCATACGCATTAGACAGAACAATTTAAACAGTGATTTTTTTTGCAATGCAACTTGCTTTATGTTCATCAAATTCAATATACAAAAAGAATGACTGTTGTATATATCCTGTTCAATATTTATGTTGATAGTGCGCAGTTCTCTTAACATTTTCATTACATGAGGGTATTATTTTAACATTTTTAAACCGAAGGATTTAAAGACATAAAAATTATTGGGGACAGCTGCCCCAGTCAACCCCACAAGTGTTGGGCACTCATGAGCCTTGTCTGAGATGAACTCTAAGATCTGTTTGTAAAAATGTCCATTAAGGATACACTGTGATCTATCGTGCAAACAAGAGCATTGAAAAAAGTATACATAATTACTTTGCAGACAGCCAGATGTTTTACAATAGCAAAGTTTGCTTTATGATTTTTATCCATTTCTACAAGTGGTATTGTGTATACATTGCGTACACCACACCTGAGATACAATGGCACTAGTGCAATTAAATCATATCACTGCAGAATCCACTTAATATTTCGTTTCAGTGGTAGAACTCCCATATTTTCATCCTTTTTTTGCCAAATTAGTTCTTCAACCATCCATTGGTCATACATTGCCCACAGCATGTTTTTATGGCTTCCTTTCAAGAGACATCAGGCGCCTGTATATCCCCTTTTTCACCAATGACAACTATTTATACCATTGGTGAGGTGAGTTAAAAACTGTGTGCCAAAAATCTTCTGTTCCCAAACTTATATGTCCTTCAAACATTTTCAGTCCTTGGTACTGCTGTTTGTTCATTAGTCCATCCATTGCTTGTAGACTCTTATTGTCTGACTTTCTTCAGGTCACAATGTTTTTATCAGCAGTAAAAAGTTGAGAGCTCCTATTTTTCACCATTTGCCTCTGCAGCCAAAGTAACAGTGACTCAACCTTTTTCAAAACTATTAATTGTCGGTGACAGATGTATTTTCTAGTGCGTCATGTCATACAGCAGTTTGATCCATGGCTATGGTATATTTTGCTGTTGTTATTTTATTTCAAATGCCAGACACAAGGAATGCACGAAATTAATTTATCCCTTATTTTCTCTCAAGCCTTTTGTGCTTGTATGGTACATTTGCAAAGTACTAGTTCCATTCAACTCACTTTGTAACATTACAATTTATAGCTATGTTTCTTTACAACTTATCAGCTCTGCGAGCACTGTGCAAAAATCCACTCTCAAACATGTTGCTCTATTCCCACAATCCACAATTAAGTCATTTGGCACATTGATTTATCATGAATTGATTCATTCGCTTCAACTTTTGCAATCAATATTAACTGTTTAGAATCTGCACTGACAGATGTTTCCTGGTAATATTTAGTTTCAGTTAATTTAAAAGCAAAGGTTCTAAGGCCATATTTCTCTATTCTTATCAAATGTTGAGCCTATTTGTTTCCTTCCACCACATTTCATTCAAATTACAACTACCTAAATATTGTAACCTAATGATATACTATCTAAGTACAAGAAACATGACTTCCCACAACTATAATAAGAGGGCATAAACAAAAAAAAACCTCAATCCAATTCATTTAAGCATGCAAATTTACAATACAAGCTGAATCACGTTGAAACAAGTTTATTGCTTAATTGTGTTTATGTTTATACTGCCTCCTTAGTAAATGTTTGCAAAAAAACTATGAACTGCCAAGGGTAGTAAATAGAGTGGGGTGTTTATTTTACACTTCTCATTTCTAGGGTGAGTACTATTGGAGAAGGTGGCAGAGAGAACATGTGTGCTTCTTAGAGATATCACAGTATATACTTTAGCCAGAGAAAGATCATCAACAGGCTGTTAAAAACTTCAACCACACAAAACAGCTAAAACAACACCAATAATGATCAATTCAAAATCAACAAGCTAACCTTTCCCACTCTTTCCAATCACACCTCCAATGTCAGTTAGCCTGTAGTCACTGATGTCTTTGGTGTCAAATTCATCAAGAAATTGTTCACTGTTGAGTATTGGGTCACCGTGCCTTGACCATCCTTCTGACTGGTACTCGACTTCCAACTGGAGATCAGCTAACGATTTCTCTCTCAACCAAGAATCCACAAGTTCTTGTGCTGTCAGGATTGACAAACATTTAATGCAGAAATTTAGTCTAGCCTATCTATCTTTCAATAGTATTAAACAGATTAATTCTCAACAAAAAACTTCAATAAGAGGGAGGATCATCATTTACAGTTTCCGGTACGACCTGAAGTTCTATATGTCACAAAACTGTAAAAGTTCTCTTAAGATTATAAAAAACATGTGGAAAATAGAAACAATTCAACAGATGACTGAAGACTGTCAACTCAATGTCATGTTGTGCAGATAATTATTGATAGTGTCCAAACCTTTTATTTGATTCTCTAATTAGACAGATGGAAACATATTCCTAAACCACTTAGTTTAAAATACTAGATGCATTTTTTCATTAATTAAGGAATTCCATACCTTCCCATAATGCATCATCATCAGGAATAATACACTTCATGTTGCTGGATGTGAATTCATTGCCAAGTACTTCACGAGCAGCAGCATCAGAGGCAACTTGTACTTTCTGAGTGAAATATACATAATACAAAAATATGTTTGGTGTTCCAACTGTAAACCCTGGCAATTGACATTAATTTTACACTGGTAATGTTTATCAACATTAGATAGTAGATAACTTAGGACAACCGACTTGTAACTGTAAAGACAGAACAGAATGCCCACTACATGGACAATGGTATCATGTACCAAGCCGAGATCACTACTACAAATACAAACGAAGGAAAAATATACATAGGCGCTTGCGCTACGCGATTTAAAGA